>PVJD01013409.1:0-34156 GCA_004026545.1 Mormoops blainvillei
GGTTCCAGAAGCTGGGGCTGGTAAATAGTCTTTGTTAAAGCAACACGGCGCAGTGCCATGAACATAGCAATTTAACAATAATGGGGTATAGGATGTTTACCAACGCAGTTCTGGTAGATTGCGGGAGAAATAGAAAATGCAATTTTAAGTGAACTGAGAAGTGACTGGGGATAAGAAAGTGAAGTAGATAGTGTAGACCGATGGTTCTCAGAGGGGGAAATTTTGTCCTCTAGGGGACATTTGGCATGGCTTGGAGAAAATTTTGGTTGTCACAACTGCGAGTTGTCAACAACTATCACAAGCAGGGGAGGGGGAGCTATCCCAGCTGTCACTACTGGCATCTAGAATCCTTTGCCATCTTTGCAAACTGAAAGGAATGCATCTGTAGTGGTAGATGCCAGGGACGCTGCTGAACATCCTGCAGTGCTGCTATGGACTGAACATTTTGAGTCCCCAGGTCCGTCTGTTGAAGCTCTAATGCCTACTGTGATAGTATTGGGAGATGGGGCCTTTGGGAAATTGTTAGGGCTAGATGAGGTCCCGAGGGTGGGGCCCTGGCCTGATGGAATTGGTGTCCTTATAAGAAGAGGCACAGGGGAGTTCATAGCCTCTCTCTCTGAGCGCTCTGAGGAAAGGCCTGTGGGGACGCAGAGGTGGCCGCCTGCCTGCCCTCACCAGAAATCAAACCCTTCCAGATCTTGGTCTTGGTCCACCAGTCAACTTCTGCTGTTGAAGCCATCCAGTCAGTAGTATTTTGTTCTGACAGCCCAAACAAACTGAGATAAATGCACAGGATGGCCCCCACAACAAAGAATATCTGGTCCAACATGTCAATGGTGCCAAGGCTGACAATCCCTAGTGTGGACTAGTCTGTTAAGAAGTCACACTGAATGTGGATGTAGAGTGATAAATGTTGTGGCAAGAAAGGTGGGAAAGATAACAGCACGTTCTTGGGCAGGAGAGCAGTACAGAGGAAAGGGCTAGAAATTCTGACGAGAAGACTGATCACTGATGGAGGAGGGTCCTGGAGAGCCAGGAAGGGCTGGTCGACAGTCGAGTTGAGGAGATGCCTCAAACAGGGAGAGGAACGCCTGTAGCCCGGAGACTGAAGAGGAGAACTGGTGCAGGGTGGGAACTAAGGGTTATTCCGCGACAAGACCATGACCGTATAGAGCAACAGGAGGCCAGGCCATCCGCTGAGTGTGAGAGGGGACAAGGAAGTGGGGAAGGGACAGTTTGGAACTGTTAACAGAATGAAGAGAGGTCAGGCCACGTGTGGGAAAAGAATTGTGGAGGCTGCTGAAAGGCTGGCTGAGGTTGGAGGCGGGAGTCTGTGGAGGCCACAGTCCTCGTGGCTATGTGACTTTCTCCAAAATGCTCAGCACCCAGGGCAGGCCGGGAGAAGGCTCACTGTAAGACTAATGGGTGGGCCAGTGGCTGAAAGTGCAAGCTGCAGAGTTCCTCAGAAAAGGGATAGAAAAATGGTTCAGGTGATCAGCCCTGTGGCCTAGGCCTTGGGCAAGTCATTTAAACTCTCAAACCTTCAGTTTCCTCATCTGTGGAATGGACTTAATGATGCCATAGGGTGGCTGTGAAGTTCAAGTGACAGGGTGTATGAGAGGGACTTTGTGAATTGTGATACCTTCCCTAAACAGTAGTTATTATTATTAGTCCTTGGCACAGGGGCTGGTTACCAGGACTTTCATGGTCATTTTCATTAAGTGTCTGTTCCTTCCACTGCCCTCCTCCACTTCTGAGTGTTCAGAACTAGGGATTTCCATCCTGGCATGACAGGTGGACATAGGAATTATCCCAGGACACACAGCAAGCCTGCACCTGCCCTCTTTCTCTCCTGTCAGGTCATTGGCTGCATAAAAAGTCTTGCTTTTGCCCCACCCTCATCCCCCAGGGCACAGACCTCTTTCTATCCTGTATCTCATGTTTCGAAGGGGCATGATGTCTTCATTGCCACCTGCTGCATAATTTCATGAGAGCTCAGCTAGAGCCTAAGGGAGCCACGGAATGGGAAGAGAGAAAAAAGCGATAGAAAAGGTGGGGAGTCAAGAGTAGCTGGAGATCCAAGTTGGCAAATCATTGGAGCTAGACAATTACGGAGACACTGGGCAAGGTGGGTGTTCCAGAGGCTTTCTCCACCTTGTTTTACCATGTGTTCTCCTGATCTCTCAGATTTGACAGAGTCCAGGTGGCCGGCAGTGGGAGCCCAGGCCGGGGCACAGGTAGGAGAAAGGAGGGCTGGGGACAGCTGGAAAAGAAAGACAGTGAGAGAAGCCTGGCAGGGCTGGGAGAGAGGGAGGGTCGGAATGAGAGTGACTGGGACCCCATAAATAGAGTCGCTGGAGCAGGGACCAGTTTCAGAAGGAAGACTGGGTTAGGAATCTACTCTGTGCCAGCCACTTTACCTATGGTAGCTTGTTTAATCATAAGTCACAGGTAGCTATCAGTATCCCCACTGACAGATGAGGAAACGGGGGCTGCCAGAGGCCACACGACTTGCTCTGGGCCACAGCCATTAGGGACACAGCTACTTGAACCCAGCTCAGAGGCCTTGAAGCCTGTGTCCCAGCCCCTGTGCTGCACCAAGGACAATACCAGCAGCGGTACTCTCCGCAGAAGCTCCCAACAACTCGTTCCTCTTTCCTTATACTTTGGGTTGACTCCTCCCAGGCCTTAGGCCTCATCTGTACATCCCAGGGGCCACAGTGCATGGCCAACAGTTGCCATCACCCCGATTGTAAACAGAGGCTAAAACTGAAAGGAATGCATTTTCACAGGCCCTGAAACTGTGAATAGAGGAAATCATTTTGAACAGGAGGCTTTCACCCATTCTCTCTACAAGCCATTAACTGATTGTTTTATCCATTCAGCTATTAGTCCGTGCATCCATCCATCCATCCATCCATCTTTGATTATTGGGAGTCACTGTGGACAAATATTTAATGGTTAAGAACATGGACTCTGGAGCCAGACTGCCTGGATTCAAACCTGAGTCCCCACCTGTGAATTTTATGAGCCCAATCTTTATGTATGTCAGCTCCCCCACCTGAAAAGTGGAAATAACACATCCCAGCACTGAGGTGAGGGTTATGGGTTAACATGCCTAAAGTACTCAGAATAGGGCTTGGCCCCAGTAAACGCTGACCAGCGTCAGCAGCGATACCAAGCCCAGAGGGGCACAGCTCCTGCCTTCGATCTCATAGTCCAGGGAGGGCATCCGGGCTGCTTTGTCTACCACCCCTACCGGCCAGGATAAGGACAGGGTGAGGCCAGACTGTCCTGGGCCTCTCCAAGGACTTTTCTTTCAGAGGCAGATGCTGGAGCCCTGGGCTGGAGTCCCGAGGGCCAGCATGTCACTTGGGAGCTGGGCACCTGCACCAGCCCTGCCTTTGGGCACCACTCCAACCCCCAGGTACAGAGGCATGTTTGAGGCCATGCAGCTGTGTGCATCTCTCTGATGACTTCCTTCTCTGAACTCAGAAGCGTCTGCCTGGCGGAGGTAGGAGAGGCTTTTTGGAGGCTGGGGCTGGCTCTAACAAGGGTTCATCTCCCTGGGGGGGCCGGCTGATGAAGATCGAGTCCCAAGCGCAGAATTCTGACCCCAGGACCTCGCAGCAGAAGGCAGAGCCCAATCAGGAAAGCCACTGCCTTAAGTAGGGCACTGGCCTGGGCTTTGTCGCCTACTAAAGACATCTGCTGCCCCCAGTGCTTTGTGCCGCGGCTCCTGGCTGCTGCTCCATCAAGACGACAGCCTCTGTCTGATCTCCTCCTTTTGCTGGAGCTCAGGCAGAACAAGGCTGGAGTCTCATTTGTCTGTCTGAGATGGAGGCTTTCAGAGCCAGGCAGCTTGGAAAAATGAGGTGACAAAAGGAGCTGGCCAGCAATTAGGTAATGCAAGCCTGCCTGCTGGGCAGCCCCACATGGAACCTGTCCCCAGAGTTCACTGGGGGGCCCAGGGGAGAGCAGACACATGGATTCTGTGGTTGGAGGTGCACAGCCGTGCATTAGAGGAACGGCCAGGGTGTGTTGGGAAGGAGGGACTCTGTTCAATAGTGACCCAACAGTGAACTAACATCTCTGAGCCTCATCTATACAATGGAGTGGAGAGTGCCTCTCTCACCGGGAGGTACAGGATCCTAACAGAATTCTACTGTGATCACCAGTGGCATGACACATTGTCAGTTATGCCCAGCTCGTTCCTCGTCTAGTGTGGCTTCAGACCAGCAGCTTGCACCCACAGGAGCTAACACCAGGCAAGCAGCCCCCAGGCGCAGGGCTGGCTGCGAGGACCTTCCAAGGACCGTCCTCAGCCAGTCCTGGGCTGGGAGCTGAAGGCCTGAGCTCACAGCTGTGCGGAGCCCCTGCCCCAGCTCCAAGGCCCTCGAGAGATGGCAAAGGCTTCTCCCACGCAGCTGCTGATTCTTTACCTTGCTTTCTTCTCAGCTTCTCTGTCTTGACAAACAAAATCCTTTGCTTATTCATTTCTCTGAATTTTCTCCCAGGCTAGTCCTTTGATTAAAAACAAAAACAAACAAACAAAAAATTCCTGGCCCTGGCTGGTAGGGACCAGTGGATTGAGCACCAGCTTGTGAACCAAAAGGCCGCCAGTTTGATTCCCAGTCAGGGCACATGCCTGGACTTGTGGGCCAGGTCCTCAGCTGGGGAAGCGTGAGAGGCAACTGATCAATGTATCTCTGACACATCAATGTTTCTCTCCCTCTCTTTTATTCATTCATTCATTCATTCATCCATTCATTTGTTGTTGTTCAGGCACGGTTGTATCCACTTTCCCCCCACCAACCTCCTCCACCCCACTTTCTTTCCCTCTCTTTCTCCCTCCCTTCCCCTCTCTCTAAAAGTAAATAAATAAATCTTTTTAAAAAAATCTACCCAAGGCCCAGTTCTTTCTGAAAAATTCACTGTAGCACTCTCACCCCTGGGAGAGCCTTGGAGACCCCCAAAGCCCCAGGACTTCCTCTCCAAATATCTGAATCTCTCTCTCTACAACCAGGTACTTATTGGGATTTTGTTTTTGTTTTTTAGGTATGTGTGAGCCTGTGTTTCTATGTGGGCTATTGGAAAGCCCAGAAGTTCTTTGGTCCAGGGTTCAAGCTCTGGCTTCACTATGTACTAGCTGTGTGACTGTGGACAAGTCACTTAACCTCTCTGACCCTCAATTCCACCATCAAATAATAGGTTATATAAATGTTTTGCCCACATGTTATCTCAGCAGCTTTTCAGAAGAGCCTTACAACAAAGGAATTATTAGGAAGTCCTATTTTACAAATGAAGAAACAAAGGCTTTGAGAAGTTTTAACAGTGTCTCTGAGATGCACGGGTGGTGATAGAGCCTTAAGTGTATTCTGAATTCCCTACCCTTTCCATGGCATCAGGGCAGGTAAGGATAGCTTTCCAGCCATTTTCAGAGTTGTGAGGTCACAGGACATCCTCCATTTGTTGATTCAACGGACACTTGTCGAGGGCCACAGTGTACCTGCCTAGATTTCCGGGAGCGAAGGGAGCTGGGTAGATGCAAGCAAGGGCGGGGTCCAGGGGCGGTCCCGCCCTCCGAGGGAAGTCTGCCCAGCCGTCTTGCAGAAGAAGACAGCACGTAGCAGAACACCTGGCAAGGGCTCCCTCATTCCCTTCCCTCTCCAGGCCTCTTGTCCTAGGCCCTCTTGCAGTTTGGGAGGAACCATTTACCTCACTCTACAGCAGAAAGGAATGTGGATCCCTAAGGGCAGTGGAGTTCAGTCCTAGTTGCATGTTAGAATTACTGGGATTCTTTTTTTTTTCTTAAGACTTTTTTTTTTGTTTGCTTTTTTAAGAGAGGGGAAGAGAACGAGAGAAACATCAATGTGCTAGAGAAACACCTACCAACTGGTTGCCTCTTGGCACTCCCCCAACTGGGGACCTGGCCCCCAATGCAGGCATGGGCTCTGAGTAGGAATTGAATCGTGATCTTTCCGTTCGCAGGCCAGCGCTCAATCCACTGAGCCATACCGGCCAGGGCTACTGGGAATTTTTAAAAACCCAATGCCTAGGCCAGATCCCAGACCATGAAATGAAGAACTGAGGGCTGGGCCCAGGCATCGGTGTTTATTCTAAAGATGCTGGCCAAGTGCAAGCTGGGAGGAGAGCAGTTGTCTTAGTAGCCAGCACCCACAGTGGATACTGATGGCCCAGGAGTAGTCCAGGTCCTTGGATCTCTTTCCTGCGGACCATGTGGTATGGGGGGAAAGAGTAGCGTTTGGGGTGGACTGGGACTCCCCTCCTGCCCACCTGTGGCCCCTTCCAGCCGGGCGATCTTGGTTAAGTAGCTTCTCCTCTCCCCTGTCTGCCCAGGGTGTTGTGAGAGTCATGGTGTCCTGCGTGTACTGGATCAATAACGGGCACTTATCAGAGGCTTCATGGTTACTACCTCCCTTCCTCTTGCCCTGGCTGCTGCCCAAGTCTGGGCCCTTTTTCTCTTCATTCACATCTCCTCCAGGGGAAGTGAAACTCAGATCAGTTCTCCCTCTCGTTGGCAGTACTGCGCAGGGGCTAGATGGATCGTGGGAAGCAGCGGGGAGAAGCTTTGAGGGGCAGCTGGAGTCTGGAACCGCCAGGACCTTTGCCACGTTTGGCCCAAGTGTGCGCGTGGAGGGTCGAAAGGAAACAGTCCGCTCTGGGCTGCAGGCATCTTCCCAGCTTGCTGGGAGCTGGGGCTTCCTTAAGGGGTCGGGGGCTGTGGTCATCTTTCACTGTCTTTGGAGGGAGGTTTGAGAAGCAAGGATTAAGGGCCATCCGGAGGGCTGGTAGGCCAGCAGGCAGCCAGAAATAACAGCCTGCCCAGGCATTGGTGGGCCAGGGGCAGTGTCACACAGGGTGGAGCTCAGCACAGTGCCTGAGGCGTGGTAGGAGCTCAGTGAATTCCGGCCTTGAAATTGTATTCTTGGTGCTTTTCTTCTGTTTCCACCCTTCCTCCTGTCCCCTGCCCCAGCTCTTTCTGCAGGACTTCTCCCCAAATCTTTGAGAGGGGTCCTTGCTGCCTGAGGAAGTCCAGGGTTTTTAAATGTTCAAAATAGGCCTTTGAGAATTGTCTTCGTGAGTCTGGGCTGCCATAACAAATACCACAGACTGGGTGGTGTAGACAACAGGAATTTATTTTCTTACAGTTCTGGAGGCTGGAAGGCCAAGATCAAGATACCAGCAGGGTTGGTGTCTGGTGAGAACCCTCTTCTTGGCAAGCAGACGGCCACATTCTCACTTTGTCTTCACAGGGAGAAAGGAGGGAGGAAGGGAGGGAATGGGGAGGGGGGGAAGAGGAGAGAGAGAGAGAGAGAGAGAGAGAGAGACAGAGCTCTTACTCTGTGGTCTCTTCTTATAAGGACACTAATCCCATCTCACCCTAAGTACCTCACGAATGCCCCACCTCCAAATAAAATAACATCATGGGTTATGGCTTCAATGTGTAAGTTTTGAGGGGATGTAATTTGGTCCATAACATTCTGCTGCTGACCCACCAAATTCATGCCCTTCTCACATGCAAAATATATTCATTCCATCCCAACAGCCTTAACTCATTCCAGCATCAGCTCCAAAGTCTATAGTCCAATTTCATCAAATGTCATCTAACTCAGGGATGGTGAGACCTGAGATACAATTCATCCTGAGGCAAATTCCTCTCTTGCTGTACACCGTGAAACCAGTTAAGTTACATGCTTCCAGAATACCATGGTGGGACAGGCACAGGATAGACGTTTCTGTTCCAAAAGGGGGAAGTGGGAAAGGTGGAAGGGGTGATGGGTCCCAAGAAAGTCCAGAAGTTAGCAAGGCAGATTCCACTAGATCTTCAGACTCAAGAATAATCCTCTTTGGTTCAGTGCTGCGCCTTGCAGACCCACGGGGGCGGTGGTCCTACCTCCATAGCTCTGCCAATGGGGGTGGAAGTCTCCCTCAAGGCTACAGAGTAGGCGGCCTGATAATCTCTGAATTGCCTTCAGGGTCCTTCTTCCCTTTCCTTGAAGAACAGTGCACATTTGCAACCAAACAGCTATGTGGTCTGGGGCTGTAGCATCGGAGAGCCCCACAGGCTTTCTTCGCTCTGTGCTTTCTCTGTCCCCTTTAGTTCAAACTGGCAGCATCTTTGCTGGTATAATCCCCTCTCTATTCCTGGCTTACACTGAGTGGACTGATTAGATCTCTGGTTACACCCTTGATCGCTGTGTGTTTGACCACACCCTAGTGTTCTATCAGAACAAGATTTCTTTGCATTTCTTTGCGTTTCTTTGCAATATGGCAGACTGAGAATTTTCCAGGTCTCCACGTTCTGGCTCCTTTCTGCTTAACAGTTCTTTCTTCAATCCATCTCTCGCCTTTTTCATTTTACTCTAAGGATTCAGGAGAAACCAAGCTGCTCCTTCATTGCTTTGCTAAGAAATCTCCTTAGCTAAATATCCAATTTCATAGCTTGAAAATTCTCCCTTCCACAAAATACTAGAACACGGTGCAGCCAACTTCTTTGCCACCTTATAACAAGCATCACCTTTCCTCTGGTTTCCAATAACATGTTCCTCATTTACACCTGAGACTTCACCGTATCACCCTTAACACCCATATGTCTTGCTTGCACATCAAAACTCAGTAAAAAGAGTGGCCACACATGTGGAGACAGTGGCAGACTGCCGTGCAAGTGACCAGCAGCATGCAGAAGCTGGGCCTGCAAACCATTCCCCTGCCTTTGGGTGGCACTGCCAGCCCCCGGGTTGGGGGGGCAACATCAGGGCGCATCCGTTGCTCCGGGTGGGCCTCTGTTGAAGGCTGCCTACCGGTCACCAGAGGACCAGATGCTCACTGGTACTCAATTTTCCAAAGCCCCTCCCGGTTGTCCCATATAAACACCAATTTCCAAAGGCCCAGAAGAGTCATAAACTGGTAGGGCTGATGGGAAGGGAAAAAAAATCCCACCATCACTGCACTGGTGGGTGAGGAGGATAGCGAGCCCCTCTCCCCTCATGTTATGTATGTGCACTGCAGCACAGTGGAGCAGCTTGTAGCCAGGCCTGACAGATTGCCATGTTTAAGTTCTGGCTTTGCCCTGCCTAGCAGTGTGGCTCTGGGTTGTTTCTCAATATCTGTTTTAGTTTTTTTCCCTAAGAGATGATGAAAACAATTCCCATCTCATGGAGTGATGGTAAGAATTAAATGAATTAATTGAACTGTTTATACTAGTTCATGGCACACAGTAACTCCTCAGAAAAAAAAAAGTGCCATTATGGTGCACTTGTGAGACTAGCATGGCTAACAACTGACAGCCTATCAGGAGTGAGGAGGCAATGAAGAGGCGTGGTGAAGGCTGGGAGGGAACAGGTATGGACTGAGATGGGGTGACCTTGGTACCTAGCTTTCTGAGCCACAGGTTCCTCATTTGTAAAGTGGGAATAACATACCACTTAGCATATCCCTTCTTACAATATCGGGCAGCAGAAAGTGTAAAATGAATCTTCACAACCACATTTTTAGATCAGAAAACTGAGGTACGAAGAGCTTAGAAACTTGCCTGAGGTTACCAGCTGGTAACTGGGAAAGCTAAGATTTGAGTCAAGCCTGTTTGCCTTTAGAGTCATGTCTCCACACTTCAAACAAATTGTTGAGAATATAATATAGTCATTCATTTTTTTAAAATTAGGGGCTATTAATAGGATGACATTTGCCAAGCAAGGGGGTAGATTGTTCATAAACCTAATCTTCAGTGAATTCTCTATCCTTTTGATAAACTAGCAGCCTTTAGAGATTATATAAAAATCCATTTGAGCTGCCATCTACCTAGATATAACAGACCCTTCTGGGGGTCCGTGCCCATTGGGGGCTGATTAGGCTGAAGCTACAACATATCCAAATCTGTCTACCAAACTGGCATGCCATTCCTAAAATCAAGCGGTAACAGTTGCCAGCAGATCCTGATTATTTCAGATGACACTCAATATCACAAAAGCAGGAAGGAAGGTTTAGACCTCCCGGGGAATTCCTGCAGTTAAGGTTTGGCCTGTGCGCATAAATTACACAGGCCTGGGGACCCAGGATTGACTCCCACCTCTGCCAGCTGCTAGTTGTCTCCTAGGACAAACTCAACTTGTGATCATTCAGCAGCACCCACTGCGGTTAGCACATCTATGTTCAAGGGAACTTTTACAAAAATCAGTGATTCTCAAAATGAAGTCCACCTACCACTTGCTTAAAAAACACCCTGGGGCACTTGTTCAAATGTAGATTCCATGGCTTTTACCTCTCATCCTCTGCCAGCAAGGCTGGGGAATGGGTATTTCTGACAGGTCCTCCACATGGCCCCAGGCCGGCCCGCTCAGGCCGTATCCGTACACCTGAGGTCTGTGTGGGCCCTGGAGCTGCAGATGAAGCTTCCTGGACCATGCCGCTACAGATCTGTCGTGGAGCTTTGCCTCGGGCCTCAAACTCATGAGACCCTTGGAGGCGGCATCCTCAGGGGCAGCGGCTCCTGCTCAGGGCTGTGAGAGTGCCAGGGGTGACCTTGGTGATGGACTCGCACAGGGTCAGTAAAGGGATTCGAAGAATAGAAGTCAGGGACGCATTCTTCCGGGTGGGGCGGGGGTGGAGGGTGGGCATGTGGCCACACACCTGGCAGTCAGCGGTGACTCAGCTTTGAAAGGCGGGCGCCCAGGCCTGGGCTGCGCGGGACAGGAAACAAAGGACCGCCCGAACGCGCCCTCCCGGGGCCAAGCCGCACCTGCCCGGGGCCTCGCCCCGCTCCCGTTCTGTCCCCTCCCCTACCATCCCCTCCCGGAGGCGGCAGCGACGGGCGACTGTTGCCGGGCAGGCTGGGCCCTCCGTCGCTGCCGTTGGCTGTCCCGGCCGCCCCCGCCCTCTGAGTCATCCCCTCCCAGTCGGAGCGGAGCCTGAGCCACCACCCAGCCCCTTGCCTCTGCGCCTGCGCGCTGCTCGCCGCCTTCCGTTTGCCAGCGCTGAGCTCTCGGCTCTGGCGGGGACCCGGCGAACTCACCGGTGGCGGCATCGACCTCCCGCAGCCGGTTCCGGTCCAACCGCGTGCATTGGCGGGAAGGAAGCCCAGGCTGTCATTGTCCTGTCACTGGGTCTTTCCCGGCCTCCCTGATACTGGTCACACCTGCCTGCGTGGCTCTACCCTTGGAGGGAATGACAAGTCGCTAGTAGCATCCTCCTTACACCACCTTCGGCTTTCCCCTTTCTCCTGCCAGTGGTTCTCCAAGGGTGCTACCCGTTAGAACCACCTGGGGAGCTTTAAAAAACCCTGATGCCCAGGCTGCGCCCTGACCAGTTAACTTCGAACCACGCTGCGGGGCCTGAGCATCAGCATTTTGCAAACTCCCCAGGCGATGCCAGTGTTCATTCAGGGCTGCCCCAGACCCGGGCTTCTCAAACTTTAGGGACTGAAATCACCTGGAATCTTTTTAAAGCGTAGGTTCCCTACCGGTAGGTCTGGGGAGGAGCCTGAGAGCCTACACTCTAACTAGCTCCCAGGTGAAGCTGGGGCTGCTGGTCTGAGGGCTACAGCTGGAGCTGCAAGATACTAAAAGTCCCTTGTCCCTTTACCCATTCTCTTACATCATATTAAAGAAGTGGGCTTTGGGGGAGATGGACAGAGGTTTGAATTCCACGTCTTCTGCTTCCTAGCTCGGTGAAATTGCACCTCAGTTCTTGGTGTGCAAAACAGTGAAGATCAGCTGTACTAGGTGGCCACCCTCTCTGTTGGCCCTCATGGTGGAGTCTGCCAGGACATGGAGCCTTCCAGGGTCCCTCTTCCCTGTCCTTTCTTACGGGATTGGGTTGGAAGCCCCCACACTGCACTGTGTGGAGGGAAGGTTGGTGCAGAAAGGAAGGGGAGGGCAGGCTGTGGGAGCTGGAGGACTGGAGGGAGGTAAGGAGGGTCACCAAGAGCCCTTTCAGGAGAGTAGGAGGACCATTCATGCTGGTGGTGGACTTCTCCCTTGGTGTGGCTCTCCTGAGCTGCCAACCAGAATATATCTCAGCTAACCTAAAAATAAAAAGACCTTTCAAACGAGGGCTAAACAAGCATTTATTGAGATCAGTCATAATAGCTTCGGGAATCGTTAATTCAGGCAAAATCTCCAATAATTCTCCAGTTAGGAGACAAAGACAATGGGTAGTTATGAGAAGGGAGGAAGAACAATTATGTCAATAGAAGGAAGGTGTTTCTATTGGTGCAGATAACATAGTGATATTATTTCTAAACAATATTTAAAATTTTCAGTCTGGTAGTCATAATAGTTGCTTTCTTATCTTTGCAAACAGTTTTCGAGGAAACAAGGTTGCCGAGGCCCAATCTAAAGGTCTTTTTGCCACGTTTTAACATTCCAAAAGTTTGAGACGTGAGACATGCAAGGCAGTTCCTCTGGTACGGTAGCTCCTGCTCCATTTTAACGTGCCTCTGTTTCTATTACAGGTTATCGCTCACTTAGTGGCCTAGTGAAGGAGTCAGAAGCCAGAGGCTCTGTGTGAAAACTTGCTGCCTCCCTTGGGACTGACAGCGAGGACCACGTGCAAGGAGACTGCACGTGTGATGAGATGTGCGAATGCCCTGTTAGGATCTGCCCAAATGCAAGGCTCAGCTGAGATTCGCCCTTCTTGATGCATGTGAGCTTGTAAGGCTGCACTTTCTGTTAAATCATAGAGTTCTGATGTAGTTCTGATGGGCAGTTCAGCAGGCAGGATTTTTAAAGCAAACTTTCTCCTACATAGAGCCCATGGGCTCTGACAGCCAGGGGCCTGCCGCTGAGATGTGGAACTCTCTGGTCGGAGGGCCACCCTCGCTCCAGTCTCCTGTAGTCTGCTCTGAACCCTGCTAACTCACTGTTCCCAGTATTGTTCTGTTATCATTGTTGTCACATCCTTCTCCCCTGGACAGTGAGCCTCGTGAAGGCAAGAAATGTGTCCTACTCCACCTTGAGTCCCCTCACCCAGCAGAATGCTGACACCTAATCAGCACTTATGAGGTACTCATGATCAGAGCAAGAGTAACTGAACTATGGTACCTGGGGCGGGCACCTCACTTCTCTGTTTTTTTTAGGGCTCAGGTTTTTCATACATAAAATGGTGTTTAGACTAAATTTGATCTCTTAGGCTCCCCCAGGCTCTACTAGTCACTCGGTTTGAATTATTCTTCATCTGGTCATAATCCACTTTATGTTTCTTTCCCAGGTACATCCTACATTTGGCCCTGATTTTATGTTTGCTCCTTCCTCGGGTGGGTGGATGAGCTTTATCAAGTGGTGGTAAATGCCCTGCTAGTCAAGGCCTGAAATTCCTTTATTTTTTTCACTAAGTTCTTCTTGGCTAGGCCATCCATGTTTTTTGTCAGAGGTGTACTGGACTGATCATTTTGGGCTGGTGGAGCTAGTTCTGTCTTCTCCATTTACTTTGGCAACTTCTGCAACATCTTTGGGCACATCTCCTCTGTGTCTCCAGTGAAGCCAACACCCCTTGCGCTATTTCCTTTGTCTGGAGTTGTCTCTTGGGTAAAGAGAATGTGCAGACTGCCCAGAACAATGGAATACCACCCTCTCCCTATAGTGTGCAGTGTGGGAACTGGACTCAACTGGTCACACGAGAACATCATTTATCGGTCACAGGATTAGATGAGTGAAACCAGCCCCCATCACCTCTAAAATCCCCTCCACATTTACCTGTTAGAGCTGAAATAGTGCAAATAGAATGTACCTTCCAAAGAGAGCCTTTTCCTTACAGGAAAGCTGCCACCTGTGGGATTTTCTGTAACATTGGCCTAATGCTTGGGTATCTGCCACTAACAAGTCACCACGTGCAGTGCTGTCTATAAAGTTGGCCCTGCACAGGTCATCCCAATTTGCACATGCTGCTCCCTGTCCTGCAAAGGTGGGGCCTATTCCCCTCCTCTTGAATCTAGGTTGGCCTTGGGACTGGCTTTGACTAATGCGAGGAGGCAGAAGGAGCTCTGTTCCGCCCTGGGCCTAGGCCTCGTGCTCTCTAACCACCCTGAACCACCATACGAAGTCCAGGCTACCCTCCTTAGCACAGAGCCAGCAGCCAACCTCGAGGCCCCAGGTGTGTGAGAGGCTCTAGTCCGGCCAGGCTGGCTGACCCCGTATAGAACCGTCCTAAGACAGCGTTGCTGAGCTGCATCCAAAGCCCTGGCCCACAGCATCTTGAGCAGTGAAGTGGTTTTGTGGTTTCAGCCACTCAATTTTAGGGTGGTTTGTTACACAGCATCGCTAAATGAAACGCCATACTCTCTGGACCCTAATTTCTTCATTTGCAAAATGGGAGTCTATGTTCAGTCTTTGAGATCAAGCCAATGCCTCTATAACTGTATCTGATGCGCTCACCATAAATGAGCCTTTTGCCACCCAGTCCCCAATTAAGGGTTTGAAATCAGGAAAAATGCCCCTCCCTGAATCTGAGAGGCTACCCCCACTAATGCAACTGAAATTCATCAAGGAAACCAGAAGAAAATACCATTGCAAAGCACTGGCTTTAAATTCCAGTTCTGCCGTTTCCTAGCCTCTGATCTTGGACAAGTTTCTTTCTCCAAGTCTCAGTCTCCTCATCTATAAAACAGGAACAATCGTAGTACTGACTCCCAAGATTAATGTGAGGATTAAATAAAATAATGTCCATACATTTCTTAGCATGGTGCCTAGAATGTTGAAGGTATTCACTGAGTGCTATTCTCTTGTTGGCTCCTATAATATTTTTTGCTTTTTTATCTCTTTATGGAGGGAAAGAAGATTAATCGAAACACAATAACCCAACCTTGTCCCAGCCAATAAGAAAATGAAATTAAACATTACCAGGGGCACTCATAACACTGGTATACATTATCTCTGTAGGTTCAGAGCAAATCAAAAGATTTCTGTGTTAAAAAAACACACACATAACAAAAACAACGACGTGGGAGGGGCAGAAGTAAGAAACTGGCTAATGATTTGCTTTTGTTTCTAAAACGATGTTGCTCATTGAGTTTATGATTAGAGGAAAGTCGATGAAAAGGATTTAAAAAATTAATTTGTGGCTTTGTCGAAATATAGCCCAAGAAAGCGACACATTGGTTAGCACATTTTTAGAGAAAAACAACACAGTGGAACAAGAGAAATCAAAACCTAACCTTCTACCATCTGCCACAGATGATTCTGTAGCTCTCTACAAGAATCTCATTAGCATCTTCTAAGAGGCTGATTGTGCCACCAGTGAAACAGTGATGGGGAAAGGGACACTCACACCTACGCAGCCACACTCTCGCCACCTGAGCCCGCTCTGGCAGCAAGGTGGCTAGACAGAAACTTGGCTCTCTCCCCCAATTCCTCCCTTGTACACAGGAATTCCATAGGCAGACAGAAGCTCCGTTTCAGCAAGGACAGAGTTACCCTTTAAAAAAATATCTGCTCCAGGCAGTGAGAACAGCGAGGGGGAGTGACTGGCCCAGCAAAGACAAGAATAACACTGAAAACCCACATTTGCTTCTAGCTCTGGGCCTCCTGGGTCTACTCTCTCCTGGCTGTATTTTTAAGTGCTTTATTTTCTGGAGCTTTTGAAACCTGGGCCTGCCAGATTTGAGGTGCAGGGATAATGTCTCCCACCCCCTTCGACTCCTGAAATCACCCTCCCACCTTGCTTCCCAGAGGAAAGCAAGACAATAAATAATACAAGGCTGTTCTCAAATGGCTTTCACCTACTCAGGAGTGGTGACAAGTACTCAGAGCTCTCTGAGATGAAAATGCTCTAGGAGGAAAGGGGGCCAATCCAGAAAATGATTCCCAAGGAAGTTTTAAGGAATTCTGATTTTTTTCCACCATCTTTCTAATTCTTTTTTTCCTGGAGAAGCTTGTAAGGCTGGAACCTATGTGTGTGTGTGTACACACACACACATGCACACACACATGTGCACACATACATGTACATACATGTGAATGCAGTTAATATCACCTAGTGATTTTCTTTCTCTAGGAAGATTGGAATCCATGAGATTCTGGAAATCCGCCAGATCTTTCAGAAACTCATGATTTAACTGAACTCTTTTACTGTGTAGAACCCCAGGTCCAAAGGCCTGCTTTGATCTGAAACAGTGTGATTTCAATTCAGAGTCATTCGATTTCTTTGCCTCAGTCTCCTTGTCTAGAGACAGCCCAGGTCTCCAAGCAAACTATTGCCCATTTGGTGTCCCCTGGCATCTAAATACTCTGACCATAGAACTGGGGACTTCTTTCTTTTGGGGGCCCCCAGGAACTTCAGAGGCCACATGGGAAGTTGTAGGTCTACAGGGAGGGTGATAAAGTAAAACTAGAACCCATAACCTCCGATGGTCAGTTCATTTAATGCCATGAGATCTTGGGCTGGAACTTTTAACCTGCTAGCTTCATCATTCACAAAACTAAATGACGACACTGAGTTACTTAGCGCTGTGCATATTAGCTCTAGGTAAACCTGACATAAATCAATTAGTCCTTTGTGGTTGTGAGGGACCCCAACTAGCTTAAGCAGAGGGGACGTATTGACTCTCATCCCTGAGGACAGGGGCATGGCCTCAGGCAGCACTGGCTCTCCTCTCTCCTGCAGCTGGTAGACAAAGGGAGGGATGGATGTAGACAGTTCCATTCGTGTGTTATCACAGCTCAGCCACCCCTGAGTAAAGAAAGATTTTTCTCCTGATATCTGTAAAATTAAAGGGGAAATTTCTGGTTGGTACAGCTTAGAGCACACATCCACCTTTGGGGCAATGCCTGAACACAGGGGGCGGGGGGCCGTGAATGACATGCGGTGAAAACGGGGCAGCAACTCCAAGAACGGGAGGAGATGCCGTTGCCGAAACTAGAAAACAATGGACACTGCGCTCGCGCACACAAACAGGGGTTTACTCCGTGTGCTTAAAATACATTCAGCATTCGCTGGATCTTTCTCATTTCTTGCCTTCAGATTCAGCTTTTACAGCAAGGTGCTAATTGGAGGAATCCTGAGTCATGGTGTGTGTGTTTTCCAACACTACCAAGCAGTTCTCTGATTCTTGGTGGACACTGACTGGGCATCCTTAGGATTCAACTCAGTTCTGACCCACCTACCTGGAAATAGCTTTGGATCCCACAGGGGATGGGTGCAGACACACACAAGATTGCCCCCAGTTCAGATGACAATCACAAGTCCAGGTTGTCACCTGCACTTCTGACTAATTGGCTATAAATTGGGGGCTCCGCAATGTCCTCCTCAGTTTCAATTAATTTGTTAGAGCAGCTCACAGAACTCAGAAAACATTTACTTATATTTATCACTTTATAATAAAGGAGACAGATGAACAGCCAGGTAAGAGGTACATGGCAGGAGATCCGGAAGGGTCCAAGTACAGGAGCTTCTGTCTCCTTGACTCCATGAAACTGGGGTGTGCCACCGTCCCAGCACACCCATGTGTTCACCAACTGAGAAGCTCATCAAATATTGCTTTTCAAGAGTTTCTATAGAGTTTAACCTGTGCCACCAATAGCCCTCATCTCCTTCCACTCGGACTTTTGGTGACTAGATCCATCCTGAGACTATCTAGGGGTTTCATACTGTCACCTCATTAGCATAAACTCCAGTATACTCGAATGGGGTTCATTATGGATGCCAAAAAATATTTCCGGCACTCAGGGAATTCCAAGAATTTTAAGATACTTGTGCCAGGAACTGGAGATAAAGACCAAGTATATTTCTTATTATGCCACACAGCAAATGCCAACAGAGGCAGAATAGACGGCATTATGCAGGACTCCTGTGGACACTCCTGGCGCTAAGGCCATTCCTCACTTGGTTTTGCTCCTAGCGTGAGCCACTGTGACCTCTGCCTGCAGCCCCACCCTTACCCAGTTATGGACATGAACCCAAAGTGCCACAGCTCACCAGTAAGAGGGGGACGTTCAAGGTTCACCCATGCCCTGAGACCAATTGTTGGAACAAGTATAAAAGAGTTTCCTGCCCAAGGCTGACCCACCCACCTCAGATCCAGGTTGACGTCTCCCTGGCCATGCGAATTTGGAACTTCTACCTCCTCTCGCCTTTGAGGCCTGCATGCTCTTGGCCCACAGCTTATATAACAGTAGTAGCTAACACCACTGTGTGCCCATCATTTTTCTAAGCGCTTTAATTATATTAATTTATTTTCTACTCATGCTTCCCCATGTGGAATGTGTAATTATCGTTATTCCTCTTTTATAGATGAGGAAACTGAGGCACCAAGAGGTTACGTAATTCACTTGCAGTCACATACTATTGCAGTGGGAGGGCTGAGAAACTTTAGGTAGTCAAGTAAAGTGGGTAAGTATGCACACCCTGAAATAAGATCATGGTATTTGTCATACCAGGTGAACTTGGGCAATTTGCTTGGCTTCCCTGAGCCTCAGTCTCCTCATCTCTGAAATGGAACCTGATATTCTCAGTGTATTCCAAGACTGCCTCAGTCTCCTTCAGGGCCTACACTCTCATCCTAGGAGATCCCATGCTTAAAAGTCATCTGCACATTGATGGTTCTTAAAGTTAGAGCTTTAGGTTACCTCTCTCCCCTGAACTCCTGCTTCTTAGTCTCTCGAACGATTCCACTTGAAAGTTCATTGGCATCTCAAATTAGGCAAAGTGGAATTCTTGCTTTTCCTCGCCAAATTCCACCCCTGTCTTCTCGATCTCAGTGCATGATCTTGCCCTCTACCCAGTTACTTAGGCTAAGAGCCTAGCATCTAAATGGTATTTCTCACTATTGGCTCAACTTCCAAAATATATCCTGAATGCTGGTCATTGTCACTGTTCCCATGGCCACAGCTATAGGCCCAGCCTAGAGTCTCGGGCCTCGATCACTACATGGTCTTCTAATGAGTCTCCCTTACTCCATCCTTGCTGCATCTCCATAAACTAGATCCTTTTCACGTCTCTGCTTAAAACCCTCCTGTGACTCCACGCTATTTCAGGATAAACTCCAAACTCCTTTCCATGGTCTACATGGCCCTAATTAAAGTAGCCTCTGCTTCCTCCTGCGAACTCTCCTGCCTGCTCCTTCTTTCTTGTTCTGTGACAGCAGGCTGTTTGTCTGTGTTGTTCATTGGTGGATCCCAGAGCCTAGAACAGGGCCTGACACAGAGCAGAAGCTCAGTATCTGTTTCCTAGTTGAATGAATGAGTGACTGTGTGCCAGCCTCATGGACCTTCTTTTTCTCTCCCAAACCCACGATGCTTTTTTCCTGTCCCAGCGCAGATGCTCTTGCTCTTCCTTCTTCTTCTAAAACTCTTCCCCGAGCTCTGCATGGCCATGTTCTCCACGTCTTTCAGGTTTTGACTCAGCTTCTCAGAGACACCTTCCGAGGCCACAGTAGCATAAGTAGCCCCTAATCCATGGAACTCCCTCATATCACTCTAGTTTTCAGGGCACATATCAGCACCTGAAATTACCTTCTTGGCTATTTAGGTTTTATTGTGCGTGCGGCCCCCCCGCCCCACCATGAGAATGTGTTAATGACAGGGACCTTGTCTGTCTACTTATTGGTGTATTCCAGCACCTAGAACAGCGCTTGGTACCTAGTAGGTGCTTAATTGTGAGCTGAGCAATTGTGAGCTGACTGATGAACACTTTAGGTTGTGGTGAGGATTAAACATATATTAAAGCAACCACTTTGGAAAGCTGGTGGTTTCTAACAAAGCTAAACGTACATTGACAAGAACCAGCAATTCTACTCTGAGGTATGCATACAAGAGAAATGAGTACGTACATCCAGAAAATCCTTGTACGAGGATGTTCACAGCAGCGTCGTTCACAATAGTCAAAAACTTAGAAATAACTCAATTGTCCATCAATAAAGGAATGGATAAACAAATTATGAAATAAGAAGGGCTTAACTACTGGTGGGCCTCAGTACAACATAGATGAATCTCAGAGACAATGTGTTAACAACAACAAAACACACATAAAAAAGACATACTGTGAGTTTCTGTTTATATGAAATTCAATCAAGAATAGAGGAAACTAATCTTGGCTGTGTCCCATGACCCCTTTCCTGTGCCACTCACGGGCTGGGAGGGACACACACAACTTTTTAGATTTGCAGAAGTGAGACAAACTCCTAAGAAGCGGAGGTGGGTGGGGGGAGATTTACATTAACAAATGGTGGCGTCTCAGTGTTGACAGTGTGGGTGGAAAGAATGTGATCGCTGCCGCAGTAATTCGGGAAAGCTATCTGCAAGGCTGCCTGGGCCAACAAAGGTTTGAGGAACAGCTGGGAAAACACAGAACTTTCAAAGAACACCAAAGAGGATGCTGTGGCTTCACGCAGCAATCAGATCTCAAAATGTAAAGCACACAATGAGTATGACCCCAGCAGTGACCGTTGCTGTGGCAGGTGGCTTCCTGCCCAGACTGGGAAGGGCCATGGGGGCGGGTGTGGGGGCAGGGTACCATGGGCCCTGGTCCCCAGGACTGCACAGGTGAAGGTGTTCCTCCATCTAGTGGTGGAGCAAGGTGGCTCTGGGGGCCCTTTCCACGGCATCTGAAACTATGCAAAATGTGAGCAAAACAGGAAGAGGCCTATAAGGTGTCTACCTAATAACCAAAAGACCAAGCCCCCAGAAGCAGCACGCACGATCCAGCAGGCACCCTTCAACCACTCCCCACTCCCCAACATTCATCTGTCACGTTGCAGCCATGACTTGAGCTAGTTGGGAAACACAAAGATCAAAATTAACTGCTCAGTGTGTAACCAGAACCTTGCGAAACCTAGAGAGAGCTGAATTCAGACAATGTGCACTGGCAGGGCCACAGGCAGGGCCGCAGAGGACGAGGTCCTTGGGGGCGCTGGTGTGCACAGGAGGAGCTGACGGAGTCGGCTGTCATTTAATTACACACAGGTGTTTACTGTGGTTCGCCCCCAAACACACCAGTCAAACTGATTTAAAAAGTCTCCCCTGTCTGGAAGGGTGGAAATGTGTTTTATTGTTCTCAGTAATGTCCAGTTTAAAAAAGGGAATTCGGCAAGTGCCATTCAGAACAAGGACGTAAGTACAATTAAGGATCCTGTGTGTAATTTCAGTCATCTTTCAGTTAAAAAAGAAATGCTTTTTCCACAAGAGCGCCTCCAACCTGAAGATAAGCAGGAAAACAACATGAGAGGGCAAAAGTTCAAGGAGATGGAAACTTAGATTTCAGTTTCAGTTGCAATACTACGTGTAGTTTCATCCCTAAGGGTGACAGCATTGTTAGATTATCTTGGAGTGAAATCCAGCAAAATCAAGAGTGTAACATACTGTCTGTGTGACAAAGAGTCAGTAAACAAGTGACTCCAGGGAACCACAAACCTGTAATAAGGTCCAGGCAGCCAAGCGGCAGACCAGGGATTGTCCTAGCAAAGCAGTAACCTCATCACTTGCAGTGATCGAGAGGCTTGAAGACAAGACTCCGTAAAGCCCAGATCTTACTGGTTACGGAGAAACAACTGAAGCAGATCACGCTGATGAGAAATGATATCGACCAAAATGAAGTGTAACTAGTTTTATTAATTAGATGATGTATATGGCTTTTCCTGTTCAACCCTCTCAGATCTTTGAGGGAATTGCTCTGTCATTCCAGGTGTTTCTGGTGCATTGTCAATCAGGATTGTCAATCAAGAGTCCTGTTGACCGGGTAGGTTTGTACCCAGCCCTCAGCAACAGCGATGGGAAGAAAAACGGTGAGCATGAAACCCAAGCAGGGTGAATTTCATTGATATGTGGATGCTGGGTGAAAGTAGCTTTGTTACTTTTTAAGTTTTTCTATCGTGATTGTTGTGGGAGGACGAACACCTGAGGCCATTGTAGGAAGAGCTTTCTACGGAATGAAACTGTTGCTGGAGGTGGGGTTCTTGGGTTCTCCAGCATAGAAATCAAGAGGAAACCCCAGAGAAAGAAATTTCCAGACAGATTTTATTTAGCTAATGCTCGAGCACCAGGAAGGCCACCCAGAGGAAAGGGAAGGACAGTCCTTTGAACGGGCTTAGGGGCTGGCTCTGCTTGGTTGCTTTTATAAGCTGGGGGGCAAAGTGCACTTGCAGGAAAAGGTGGGCTTTTAAAAAAAGGCAGGATTGCAGAATTTTCCATTTCAGGGTCAAGTTACTTCCTTTTCCAGCTGTGTTGCTTGGTAACTATGTCCCCTACCTGCGCTGTGGTGACAAGATGGCGGACTGCTCATTACCGCCACCTTACGAAGTTCGTATGCAGCGGTCAACCCTTGATTAATTGCGCATGCGGGCCAGTAGTTTGTGCAAGCAGTGGAAGATAAAATCAGCTACCTCTGTGTGTTTGCGTAGAGAGTGGAGGGGTGGTGACATTTTTTCATTCCTTCTAGCCACTTGGTCTTAACTTGGCTTCCTGGCCACGTGGTATTTTCCATTCCCGGGGCCAAATCTCTACGTTCTCTTAAAAACAAGCAGAGAGAAGCAGATGAGAGACGAATGGAGAGAGATGCTATGGCAGTGGTTCTCAGCTTCAGCTGCAGATTGGAATAACCTGGGGAACTTTAAAAACTGGTATCTCGGTCCAGCCCCAGAGTTTTTATGTGATTGGTCTGGGATGCAGCCTGCCCACCTCAGGACTTTTAAAAGCCCTCTGGATGATTCCTATGGGCAGCCAAGGATATGAACTACTTGTCTAGAGGTACCACATCTGATGCTCTGAGGCCTTGCCTCCTGAAGCTCTTCCCGATCTTGTAACCCATCTCGGTGCCCTCTGCTGGGCATACTGTCATGGCTGCCTCTTCGCCCCTTCCCCCAGTTCCTCCCTAGGGGTGGGAGAGAGAACAACCCTATAGAAGCTCCCACTCAGGAACAGGTTCCCCTCTGCCTAAGGTACACTAAGGTGGAACAGTTGTGTTCGCTGCAGAGATAGGAAAGCTAAGGGGCTTGTGTCCTGCTGTGAGCAGAACATCTAGCTTAGGTTCCTCCCCAACCGTTCTTCTTTTGAGTCTTAAAAGTGGAGAGGAGCCTGCCTCAGGTGAAGCCACAGTTAAATAGGCAGTGGGAGAATGGCCCCACCAAGCCTCTACTGGTGCATTAAAACAGGCACCAAAATATTAAAACCAACCAAAATATTAAGAGCATAAGATTTTATCACAAAGCCAAGTCATCAGTAGGTAAGGACACCAGGTTTCCACACTTCGTGTCAAAAGGAAGGGCAGTTTACAGGCCCGAAGGGTGCAGAGTCAGCATCACTGCACTGGAGGACTCAGAAACCAGGACTCTTCAACTCAGGGATCATTGATGACCTCCACAGACCCAAGGGCCTGAGATCCCAAATGCAGAAGATGTGTGGCAGCTGCAGGACCCAGAGGTGCCGGCAGCACTTGGCGCAGAGAGCAGGCATTAGCTCTCAGGGCCACTAGACAGCTTTGGCCCCATGCCCAGGAGCAGCAGGGGGAGAACCTCCCCTGAGCCTGAGGGGCAGCTGAGGCCACGGGAGACCACGGTACATGCTCACGGCCATCCATTTGACAAGTATTTATTACAGAGCGTCTGCTCTCTGCCAGCCACTGTTCCAAGTGCTCATATAGGCGTGGCTGTGACCAAAGTGGAGTGGGATGGACCTCGGCAAGTCCCTCTCACAGGTGTGATATTTTTTTCTTTACTCTTTTCTGTATACAAATAGGCTTATGTTACTTTTAAAATTAGAGGAAAGTTTATTCAAGTCAGTTATTCAAAATTGTTTGAATACCAGGCCATTACACATTTGCAAGAATAGTGGACCCTGGACCCTGAGGAGGCCTTAGGAGGTCAGAAAATCAACACCAGATGGCTCTAGATGAGCTGATTGTAGCTGTTACTTTCAAAGAAATTTAGCAAGAAGATCCTTCGTTGTTAGTCTGATAATGTTTCATTCATTCACTTAATTCATCATTCAAGAAACAATTTTTGGAGTAGATTCTGGGAATATAGAGTTGAGCAAGTCACCATTCTATTGTCTAGGATTCCACACCCCTAATGAGTTAACAGCTACAAATGTTGAATGTTAAAGGTGCCGTAGGAGAATTAGTGAAGGGTGCAGAAGGGGCCACAGAGGAAGGCCTGCACTGTGTCCATCTGACCATCACTTTATCTTGGCCTATAGCACCGAGCATGTTACACAGCAGGGGCTCAGTGTACTACTGAACAGTCTTCAGGCAAAGCTTCACGAGCGTGGGAAGCTGGTAGCCCGAGCCTTGAAAGATGGCATCTTTGTTTATTGCTCCTGCTCCAGTTGTCGTTATTTCTTCCTTGTCACGTCAGTAATTCTCAGGTGCTCTCTGACCCACTACTTACTTCACTTTCATCACATGCCCTTGAACTTGTATTTTCCACACAATGTTCTTTTTTTTTTAATTCTGTCTTCATTTCATTTAAACCTGTTCTTTCCTCATCATTTTCTGCCCCTGCTTCAAATAGACCATCTCTTTTTTGTGTCCTAGCCAAGATACAAAACAGTTTTCTAAAATTCTCTTCTGATTCCTGAAGTATATTATTTTCAGAAATATGTTCTTCCTCCGGGTTTCAGGATGATGGTCCATTTCCTTTAATCTGCAATATTCGAGAACTTATCCTGCAATAAAGGGAGATTTGTTGGTTGCCAGTGTGGTTTTCTCTTGGCTCCTCTCACTGCCCATTTGGATGTTGGGAGAAACCTTTTCTCAGCTATTTAACTGGAAGATAGTATAATGTGCACAGTCTAGTATAATTTCCAATTTCTAGAAATTACTTATTCCTTTAGTGTAGCTTTGTAGGGTTGAGTCAGAATCTCCCTCTACATGTAGTATCTGGCTAGTTGACATCCTAAGATATAGATGAATTCATCTATAGATGAATAGATGAATTGTGCGCACACACACACACACACACACACAGTCCCCAGACAATACTGTTTCCAGAACTCTCTGTATCTGTCATCACCAAAAGCATATCTGTTGAAACTATATGTGCCCCAGTGTAGTCCGTCTACCACTAGACTGCTAACTGCCCTATGCCACTGTGCATGTATGGACACAGCATTTTGCGCTATTGTTTTCTGGAAATTTATTTATTAAATTGGGACTTGGAGTTTCTAAATAAATGAAGAAAGCAAACACTGTTGATGAAGTCAGGGAGAGGTTCTGTCTTGGAACACAAAACCCAAATAATTGAGAATAAATTCCCAATATTTTGGTCGATGCAGACCCCAAGCTTCCGAGCCTGAGTATAAAAATCTGGAGAGGGATAAAATGTCTGGCTTCCGTCTTTGCTGTGATGGGCCCACTCCGTCTGAGGTGACGTAGGAGCATGCATAGGTCCCGGCTTGGATTCTCAAGGACGCCATGTGACACTCAGAATTATTCTAAATTTCTTCCAATTTCAGGCAGTGCTTTTTCTTAGCTTCTGGTGAGATTCCAAGTTCTTACTGTTTTGTGCATCCTAAATAGGTGTTTCAATAGGAAGCTGACAAAGGCACTAATAAATAAATTCCATTTAAAACCAGAAACCGTGACTTATTATATCTTTGGTCATTCATCAATTCATCTGACTAATTAGTTGTTAGATACAAATCATGGGCCTGGGACTATGGCAGGCACTGAGAATAAAAACGCAGCCCCTGTCCTCTTCCTATCCTCTTGAAGGTTAAAGTCTAGAGGGTATTTCAGACCCCTCTAGGGAAAATACAATACGATGTGATAAATGTTTCAAGATTAAATACAGGGAGCTCCTTCTCTGCCCTATACTCTGGTCCATAAACCAGACAGAGTAGGAGAACACACTGGAATGAGAGGTTGGAGCTTGATATTGAAGGGTCTTTAGGAAGTTGCTTCAGTGGTCAAGGAAGGGGTGGCCCAAAACGGGGAAAGAGCACAGCAGGAAATCAAAGAGCGAGCCAGTTACTCAGTCCAAATGCACTGAGAACCTGAATTAAGTGTAAGAACAGTGGAAATAGAGAAGCAAGACATATTCAAGGATCTGGTGATAGCACCGGGTGGTGAAAATCAGGAATGTTGATGACACGAGGGTTCTAGGAAGATGGGGGTGTCATGCACCCAAACAGGAAAGCCAGGAGCAGAGGCAGCACTGGGAGAATGTGGCTTTGGGCTTGGGAGGAAGAATACGTACCTCTCTACTCTTTCCTCCACACTTACTTCCATTCACCATATTAACTCCATTCTTAGGTGCTAACACATGAGGTGTTGAAAGTTCTACAGAGAAAGTCCAAATAGGCCTGGCTGGTGTGGCTTGGTGAATTGAATGCTGGCCTGTGAACTGAAGGGTCGCTGGTTCGATTCCTGCTCAGGGCACACGCCTGGGTTGTGGACCAGGTCCCCACCTGGGGGCGTGTGAAAGGCAACCTGATCAATGTGTTTCTCACACATCGATCTCTCTCTCTCTCTCTCTCTCTGCCTCCCTGCCTTCCCCTCTCCCCCCCAAAAAATAAACCACTTGAAGTTATCCAGGCCAGATTGACATAATTATGCAAACTCATCACTCGATTTCATACGCTTTAGGGTCAAATGTAGCTAGGTGGTGCTTTTTATCATCAAAATGCCCCCGCACCACAAACCGAACCATTAACTTTCTTTGCACTTCCAGAGGGTGGGCATTAGTTGTAATTTTCCATGTGGAGCCATTGGGGGTGGTGTCAACTGTCAGGGCAGAAACAGTATTCCAGAAACCTGATCATTTGGTCTTAATAACTAAAAAAAACTTTCAGTAATTTGAAGGGAGAGGGTAAGAATGAATTTGACTCCATTTTAGATTTATCAAATCTATTCTTCTAGTCTTCAGTATTTGTGTTTCCAGTAAAATTCCACTCTGATTTGCCAATCCCTTAGATCTGTGGGTTTTATGAGGAGAAGCCACAGATTAGTTTTGATCAATTTCCATCATGAGAGTCAACTCTTAGTTTTCAGGAAGGGAGTAAGAAAGGAATGACATGGGCAGCCCAAACACCCAATTTAACCAGTAATTTCAAATCCTCCTCCATTTAATTTTTTTTTTTCATTAGAGGTGCCAAGTAGCAAGGCTCAACCGACATTTGGGGCTGGATCTAACAAAATGTGAACTCATCAGAAGGCAAGCAGGGGGGCGTAAGAAGAACAATGAGAAGTTGGGGATTGTTGGTTTTTCTGAAACTAAAAATTGGTCACTCTTGCTCACTCGGTCTCATTTGAAAAATCACAACAGCATCACTGTTGGATTAACTGGGGAACTGCCAGGCAGAGTTTTTAGGAAGGCCAGCTCACTCTCTGGTCACCACGAAAAATCTCCTCAGAGGCGGATGACCCCCACCCCCCTGCACCACCCCACCTCAAATGAGTTTGCAGGGACTGCGGGCAGAATGAAGAGGCCGAGCAGAAGCTGACCCCCCAACGCAGAGGCCCTTTCCGTTTGCCTCAAGCTTTAAACCCTACCTGTTTGAGCTTCTGATATGACAGACTCAACCCACCATCTTTAATTCCTTAGACCCAGCCCTACCCACAGGCCCTTCTGTAGCCTCCCACTTGCCTGCCATTCAAGGATGCTCATTATGTAACCAAGTCGGACCCTAGTTCTCACTGCTCTCCAAACCACACACAGCCACCTCTGCTCAGGTTTACCCGCTGGTACTGGGACACATCTGTACTTCCCACCATCTTGCCTTTGTTCTTGTCATTCTTCAAACCCCTAAATTCCCTACCCCTTTCTCTTGTGGAAAATGTAGCTAATTTTCAAGGTCCAGCCCTTCCACATAAACTCCCATTTCCCCAAACTCGAAGTGATCATTCTGTCCTATGACAGCACTTTATCAGTATATGTCTTATGACACCACATTATGCTTTCTATTATATCACAGTAGCTCATGTCCCCTATGACTTTAATGTTCTCAGAAATGTAGGTCATGACCCACTAGTGAGTTTTGAAATCACTTTCGTGAGTCATGACCTGAATTTCGAAAAATGAAATAGAATAAAAGAGAACATTTTAGAATGTACTACATGTAAAGATGTTTCTTAGTTTGGTTTATGGTCAAGAAGCTTGAAAGTCACTGCCTTATGTAGTAATGATGTTTTCAGTTTCCATGTAACAGAGAGCCTTGATCCACCAGCTTAAAGACCAAAGGATGTATTATCTTATAGAATGAGAAGCCTGGAAGTGAGGGAGCTCTAGGTTGGCTTATCAGCACCTTATCAACAACATCAAGGACTCAGAGTTTTGCCATCTCTGTCACCTTTCCATCTGCCTCCCCTCATGTTGGCTAGATAGCTGCAGGAGTTCCTCGTATCACAACAACATCCAATGGCAGAAAAAAAGAACTACTTATTCTCTGGATCTCTTTTTATCAGAAAATATATGTTTCCCAGAGCTCCCAACAACCACCAGACCTTGTTCCATTTCCCTTTGACATAAACTGAAATAAAATGAATGATATACCTAACCAAGAGTGGCAAGAATAACCAAAATTAGTTTTGGTGAGGATAAGTACACTTTCCCAGGGCTCTTGGCTAGCTGTGCAGAAGGGGAACATTGCTGGATTTGAGGTAGGCAAGCAAAAATATCTGCCAGCCTACACAAGGTGCGTTGATCGGGGTAGAAACAGTGTCCCTTTCTCCTCATTGCCTCTGCAACACTTACCACACAGCAAGTCTAGACAGTCGCCTCAATTTCCAGTGATAAATTAAACCTCTTTGCCTCAAAGTATAAATATTCATGGGATACATAGATCAAATATCTAATTTGAGATACTGAAGGCATTCTGCAGGCATAATTTGCCGATACATAATTTACCAGAGGCAAGGATTTTTTTCTCTTAACTTTTACATTGAATTTTTTAAATGTGGAGGGCTTGATTAGCAACATCGTACATTGTAATACCATTTAAATGATGAGATACATATTTGTCACAATGCAGATGGCAACTGAAGATGCCACAGATGGAACTGTGGCTCTGGGGAGGAGATGGTAAACGTGTGACAGGGGGTGTGGAGAGAGATTACGTCATCTCAGATAGGGGCTTTCTTTGGGAACCTGGCAGGGTTACTGCTGAGTCATTCAACTCGGCAAATTACTGGCACGTTAGTTGGACAAAGGTCCCTGTAATTAAGCTCCTGTTCCATCATTCTCCTTGGCATCTTCGTGCTTATGCTGCTATTTCAGGCCAGACTTGAAAACATGAATACATAAAATAATCGTATCTGCTAGAGTCAGTGACGAAGAGTATGGAACCTGCTGTTTCTCTTGTACACACCTACGTGTGCATGCATACACACACACACACACACACACACACACACGCACAGACACACATACCACCACTTATCAGAGAAACCACAGGTTCAGAGGACTTTGAACTGAAGAAAAGCTTTTGTCATTGACTTAGAATCTTTCTATTTGCTCCTGTTACAAATGCAAGTTCCTTCCATCTGCCCAAAAGATAGACTAGGTTGGTAAGTGTCTTGCAATTCCTTGAAAGGCAGTCTTGGTTCTGGAGTAACACGGCAAACCACAGGATGTTGTAGGTGCATCTGGTTGGCCCCCTGGGAAGGGAGACTTGAGCTCTGCTCTTTCCTCTGGTAGCTTATGACCAAGGTGCAAGGCCGTGTTGGATCTGCTTGCCTCAGGCACGGTCCCAGCTGTGCCAAGGCTCGCTTGAAGTTCTACATTCAGTTTCAGGGGCTTCGTTTTTAGGAAGATCCTTGGCAAAATAGATGGTGCACTTGCAGCCAGAAATGACGGAGAAACTATGAGAAAACAATGATAATAATAATTATCATTCTATAAGCTTTCACATACAGCATCACATTTAATTTGCTCCCCCTATCAACCTCAGAAGGTATTTACACTCAATTTAAAGAGATTGTAGAGAATGTAGGCCAGAGATTGAGGCCAATGCCCAGAAACATTCTCAAATGTGTTTTTTAACAGATGGTTTGGGAGAACATAGAAAAGGAAGTACAGATTACAGAGGGCTGTGCGGCCTCTCCCTCGTTTCCTTTCTATAGCATTACCCCAGAACTGATCATGAGAACTTCCTTTGTGCTAGGCACTATGTTAAGTGTTTCAGTGCATTTAAGCCTCACAGCAAACCGTGAAGTGGGCGCTATTAATGTTTCAATTTATAGATGAGAAAATAAAGCCTTAGAGAGAGAAGCAGCTTTTTTTTTTTTTTTCCTGTTTGGGGCTATCTTCTGTTTGTCCCCCTGTTCGTTATCTCATTCTCATTCTTCAGAGCTCAGCTCAAATGTCCTGGCCCAGCCTTCAAAGTAGCCCATTGGCTGGCCTGACTGGACAGCTCAGTTGGTTGGAGCATCTTCCCAATGCACCAGGGTTGCTGGTTTGATCCCCTGTCAGGGCACATGTAAGAGTCAACCAGTGGGCGCATGACTGAGTGGAACAACAGATCAATGTTTCTCTTTCTTTCTCTCTCCTTTCCTCTCTCTCTCTGAAATCGATAAATTAAGAAAAAAAAGAAAGTATCCCACTGGCAACCTCAGATGCTCTGTCACACTCCTCCTGTTCATTTGACAGGACATATCAGAATCTGTAAATATCTTATTTACTTATTGATTTACTTGTTTATTTTCAGTTTCTACTATTCAGATATAAGCTTATGAGCGTGGGACTCTCGCTCCCCTTTTCCCTGTACTCCAGTGTCTGGAATGTAACAGGTGCTCAGTAAAGTTTGAATGAGTGAGTGACTGCATCCATGAGTGAGTTAGTCAATGGGATTTTGATGAGTTTGTCATAATGCTAGAGTTCGTAGACCCTCTGCTTGCACGTTTCCTCACTCATCCACTCAGCAAGCATTTATTAAATTATCAACAGTGCCAGGCACTGAGGTAGGTGCTGGAGAATCAAATAAGACACGCTCTCTGCCCCTGAAAATTTCTCCTATGAGGGACATAGAGGGTAGTTGGGATGAAGTAGGTTTTTTTTTTTTAAAGCACAAATAAAACTATAATATGATACATACATCTTATAATAGAGTTAAGTACAAAGTGACACACAAGGAAAAGAAGGGACCCCCTAGATGCCCCTGCTGGACTTGGAAGACTCCTGCAGAGCAGGTGACTTTGAACCTGACCTTGAAGGAGGACTCTGGACTGTGGCGGAGAGAAGAATATGTGCGGAGGCAAGGAGGGGAGAACTCGTGGGTTTGCCTGGGGAATGGCGTGGAACTCATTCCCTGTCCCATACTGTTGGTCACATTTGATCTCACTTCCCAGGTGTTAGGAGGGCCATTTACCGACCGAACTCTTAGTGGAGACACCACAGAAGTGGGGGTAGGAGGGCAGCAGAGGCGTGCCTAAGCAGCCTTTGAGGTCTCCTCTCATTCTAAGAGTCACATGACTAGGAGGCCTGTCTCGTGGAGGAAGTCACCAAAAGAAAGTCCTGGAACACGGGATGGAAACAGCCACACTCCCACCCTAAATATAGAAAATGTCCTAAGGAGAGGGTTAACTACAATCAAAGTGTATGTATTGGCTTGTAGTTTCCAAAACATCTTAAAATTATCTCATTTGATCCTCCAATAGCCTGCTAGATATTCTGAAGCTCAGTAAGACCGTGTATTTGGTCAACAGGTACAGAGAGAGCTCCCACCCCTGCCAGACCTGGGTAATGCAAGTGGATCAGCCCAGTCCCTGACCCCAAAGCACTTACATGCAAAGAGGCAATGAGAGAACAGTAAAGTGCTGTGACTCCACTCTGCCTGTAGGGAAGAGATTTAGCCAAGGGAACACATGAGCTGAGGGCTGAAGGCGTGGCTAGCAGCATGAGCTCCCGAGTCAGGCAGTCTTGGGTTCAAATCCTTGTTCTGCACTTACTTGCTTGGATAATTAAATGAGTTAAATTAAATGAGAAAACACATGTGTACTAGTTAGGTTATAGGCTGGTTACTAAAACAAAGACTCTTAAGTAGACAGTGACTCTAATGAGACTGAAATTGATTTCTCTTTCACATAGACACCTGGCCAGGTCCTGTGGCTCTGATCCAACAAGTCATCCAGTCCCAGGCTCTTTCCATCTAGTTGTTCAGTTTCTTCTAGGGGAATGACCTCATCCATCTGATCTAAGATGGCTGCTGATCACAACTCATGTTATGTTTAAGTTCAGATGCAGCGTTCAGATGTAGCAACAGGGTGAAAAATGATATCACCAGAACCTGGTCCCCTCTTAGCAGGGCGCTTCTCCTCTGGGTGTTGGACATATTCTCAGACAAACTTCGTTGCAAGAGGGTTTGGGCAGCTCCATACTTCATGTGCTTTGTGTCCAATGTCTCCCTTCTGAGAGTCAAATAAAAGCCCTGGTCCTGACTCTCAGTAACCTACACCAATCCCAGGGGCCAAGAGGATGGAAGAAGTTGGTCAGCCAAGACTAATTAGTGCCACCTCACAACTACATAGCTGAGAGTGGAAGAGGAATGAGTCCTCACACAACATTCTCCATAATGTTACACTGGAGAAGAATGAAGAGCGGTAAAGGTGGTTAAAAAAAAAAAAATCCCTTACTCCTTCAATCAATTATGTGTATATCTAGGGTACTACAGTCTGCAGCAGTGGTCATTGAACTCCACCATACAGAAACCAATTTTGACTGTGCCCCCAACAAGTACACTTACTACTTTGTAAATACTATATACACATGTATTATTCTACTAATATAGTGCCATGGTAAAGACTGCTAGTGGCCCCCTGGTGTTCCTCCTTTCCTACTTCCTTACTACAGCATTCCCTAGTGGGCACATGCCATCCAGAATAGGCTATATGAGACCCCGTGACCAGGTTCTAACCAATGAATTGTCAGAAGTGTAGAGTGCAGTTTCCGGGAGGCGTCCTTAATGGGAGGGGCATGCAGTTCTTCCTCTTTTCTCCTTCTTGCTGCCTGGACTGTAGACAGGATGGCTTCACTGTGAAAAATAGCCTTGATAAGGAAGTGGGAGCCACATTTTAGGAAAGACACGTTTCCAGTGCTGGGCAGCTTGCCCCCAGACTCCATTTATAAGACAGAAAAATAACCTTCTCTCTTGGTTAAGTTATTGTTTTACATAATCTCTTCTTTCTCAATCTCAGCCAAATCTGCTCTTACTTGATATAATTATATATTATACATTATAATACATATTCCAAAATAGATATAAAAAAGGAAGAGATAAAACAGCTATAAATAGAATTTCTAATGTCTTTTTGTACACCACTGGATAGAGTCTCATGCACCCTTGTGGTGCATCCCTGCCCCCTTCATTTTAGAGACCTCTGGTCTCCTTGGCCCTTGTCCTATGGAGCCCATAGGGTTAGTTACATGTGAGTCTGCTTCTTCTCCCGAGTCTCCTCCCCATCCCCACCACTACACTTTGCTCCCTGAGGCAGTGGCCCTGAGGCAAGTTCTCTAAACCACCTAGTGCAGCTAGGGTGGAGTCCCTCCCAGGCCTTACTTTTTGCTGCCTGCTGATGTATCATCCTGACTCTGCTTTTGCAATGGGAAAGAAGACCAGAAAGTCTGATGGGACTGACAAGAAGAGATGTGACCCGAACCCAAGAAGAAGGCAATCCGTAACTGTTGGAAAAAAGATGCGCGTTCCCAGCCCGTGCTGCTGCTGTGGAGGCATACCCACCCACCAACCAGCTTCGAGAGCTCCAGGCCTGGGCTGGCCCTCTACGGCTGGCTGGCCCCAGAGGGAAGGAGTCAGGGAGGTGGAGAGGGGCAGAGCTTTGTTGTGTGAGAGCTTGCTCCAGGCCTCAGCTTTCTCTTCTCGGAAAGCAATGCCCGTGGGGCTGTGCCCACCATACCGCAGCAGAGGCTGTCAGGGGGAACCCAGTTCCATGACTCAGAGGGAGTCAGAGGGTCTCCAGAAACCCCGAAGGCTGTGCCTGGGAAACCAGCCCCTACCTGGTTTCTTTAGGAACTGCCAGGATGGGGGCTCCCTCCCTCCCTCCCTCGACCTCCTTGAGGCATCAGTGTCCTGACTGTGTCACAGCTTCAAAATTCCCTGACTCATGCCATCCTTGGGTTTTAAAAAAGAGCTTATTCAAGTGGTGTAGGCTGCATGCTCCACTGTTCCCCACTCAACTCAGCTATTTAATTACAGCACTCATGCGTGTGTGTGTGTGTGTGTGTGTGTGTGTGAGAGAGAGAGAGAGAGAGAGAGAGGCAGGGAGA
>PVJD01013410.1:0-34178 GCA_004026545.1 Mormoops blainvillei
GCACCCGGCCTGGAGTCCAGTCCCAGTGCCCATTCTCACCTTGCTGAGTCGCCTGGCGCAGGGCCTCGGTCTCCTTAACTGTGGGGTGGGCCATTAGGGCGATGCCAGATGTGGTCGGAGGGTTATAAAAGCACTTGGAGAAGGTCACAACATTGTGCATGTGTAAGAAAGGACCACGAACCAAGTTATTGCTGGTGGCAGCTTGGCGGCGAGTTTCAAAGCTGCTAGGTTATTCCTAAGCAAGCTGAAAACTGGTGGTTTGCCCCAGTCACGTGTTTGTTCAACAGCTGCCGACTCCCTGTTATGGGCCCTGCCCTGTGCTGGGTCCACGGTCACCCTGCCAGCCAGGCGCCTTGTCTTGGTGGGAAGGGCACTCGGCCAGGTGATTAGGAACCAGTGTGACCAGGCCACCGTCAGACCTGGCCTGTGGTCTGGCTCTGCATTAACAGTGTGACATCAGACAGGTGACTCAAGCCTCAAGCCTCAGTTTCCTCATCAGTTAAATGAAGGTAGTAATTTTATTTCACGTGATCTTGGTGAAGATCAAAGGAGGTAAAGCAACTCAGGTGGACCCAGAAGTGGGCGGGGTCAGGGAAGGCCCGGGGTGGGGGCGGGTCAGTGGGGGATGGAGTCCGGGGAGGCGACAGCTGAGCTACCCTCGCAGGCAGGCTGGTGCTGTCAGGGAAGGAGGCCGGGCACTGAGACCTCAGGGGGCCTTCTGGGGAGGCTGGTTCATTTGGCGGAGGTGGGGAACCAGGAGCGGGTGTTGGGCTTGTCCTGGCCCGGCCGACCCCGCCCTCCCCTTAGGCTAGCACGGAGGGCCGAGGCCTTGCGATTTCTCACAGCCGGGTCTGCCTGACCAGCTCTTCCCCCTCCAAGAACCTCATCAGAGCAGCCCGGCCTCCCTAGCAGCTGCCTTGTCTTCTGTGCCCTGAGCAAGGGCCGGCCAAGTGCGCGGAGAGGCACGTGGTGCTCAAAGGCCTATTGAGGGGCCACAGAGGCCCATTCACTGCGCCCAGGCTGCTGCCTTGGACGCTCCCCAAAGAGGACACTTGACCCCACCCCCGCCTTTCGGGAGGCCAGGCCAGGCGGAGGCTGCCGCTGAGCCCGGCCCTTCTTCCGGTGGCCCGGGGCGGGCCTCCAGGCCATCGGGCACCTACTTTCTGTAGGTCACAGCCCCGCCCCTCCATTCTCCCCACTCCAGAGAGACTTCCCTCTCAACCCCCTCTCCGCCAAACCCTTCAGGGGTCCCCCGTCCTCCAAGGGTGCACACAAAGCCCCCAACCCAGTGAGGAGGCCTCTGAGGTCAGGTTATTTGCAGCCCAGGCTTCCGCTCAGCATCCTAGGCCTTGTTTCCTGTCCTCCATCCCGGGGACTCCCCCTAGAGTGCTGTGCCCCCCTCCTTTGCCCACCTAACTCATAGTTATGAGCCCTCAGCTGAATCCCCCTCCTCAGGGGGCCTCTCAGACGCCCTGACCAAGGCCAGCGCTTGTCGTGTGGGCAGGGTACGCACCTGCCCTCTCCTGGCCCTCACCCTCGCCCAGGAGGCGGTCCTACTTGTCTGCTCCTTGCTGATAGGTCCTGCCCCCCCCCACACACGCTCCAGGGGGCAAGGCCCCTGCTAGGTACCGCTCAGCGCTCACCATCCCACTGCAGCACTGAGCACCGCGTCTGACGGTGGCCCTGGGAGATGGACGTTTGCCAGATCGAGTGAGGCGTGCGCTGATGGGTGCCAGAGCGAGCTCCAGCCAGCGTGTGCCCGGGACTGTCCCCATGCTTTGCAGACGTGCCATCATAGTTGCCTAATTTTACTCACGTGGGCGTGAGACTGAGGAAAAGCCTCCGAGTGGAACAGCTGGTCGGACGTGGAAGCACCTGTGGGTTCCGTTGCCCGGTGTGCCTCCGCCAGGAGTTGATCAGTTCACCTTCCACGGTCGGGCGTGAGGTCCACCTTCCTTCACGCCCTTTTCGACCTGGAGTGTCAGCAAGATAGGGTTTTTGAGTTTGCGTTGACATTCTCTAATCGTGTGAAGCTGGGTGTATTTTCCTAGTTTTAAAAGCATTTGCATCTCCCTTTGCTTTCATTCTGTTCCACTTTCTTCGGCAGTGTGTGAAACTTACTACTTGTGAAGGAAATCAGCCATCGCTTAAGAGTTCCGATGTTTCCCAGGGTGGCGGCCATTTCTCCCTCTGTTTAGGGTGTGTGGAGGTTTTTTCTCTACAGGAATTTGTTATGTGGTTTATCAATCTTTTCTTAAAAAAAAAGAAAAGAAAAATATTTTTTTATTTTATTTTCTCAGAGAGGGGAAGAGAGGGAGAAAACCAGGGAGACAAACACTGATCGCACCCCCCAACCAGGGGCCCGGCCCACAACCCAGGCATGTGCCCTGACCGGGAATCGAACCCGCTACCTGTTGCTTTGTGGGAAGACGCCCAGCCCGCTGAGCCACACCAGTCAGGGCTAGCATGTTTCTCTTTGGTAGCTTTTGCATTTTACTTAGACAGGCTTAGAATAAAAAAAATTAACTCGTGGGTTTGTTTTTTAATGATTTTTAGTTATTAAAAGCTTTGACCTCTGTCGGAATTTATTGTGGTCTGAGCAGGGACTCCGTCTTCCCTTTTCCCTCAGCTAGCCTGCTGCCCCAAGACTAATTGTCAAAGAATCATCTTCATCCTGCTGAAAGGCAGTCTTTATGTAAACTGAATTACCCGTGTTTCGCTTCTATTTCTGTACCTTCAGTTCTGTTCCGTTGATCTGTGCAGTGAGGCACCAGTCCCCCCTCCCTCCCTCGCATTAAACTCTTGGTTCATTTCTCATTTTTTCATTCAGTTAGCCAATGTTGATTGTTTCCTATAGGCTAAACACTGTTCTACAAGCTAAGTATACAGCGGTGAACAGAACGATCCAAGAGGAAAAATATTCAGACCCTCTCCGAGGGTCTTACGTTCCCTCTGGAAAACAGCCCAGTCCTGGAAGCACTGGTGTTGGCAGACTGTGGCCACGGCCAGCCTCCCTCCAGCTGCCTGTGTTTGTAAATAGCTGGTCTCTGGAGCACGGCCACGCCCAGCCCTTACGGCTGGATTCGTAGTTGAGATAGGACCATACGGTCTGCAGTATGTTCTGTTTGGAACTTTACAGAACAAGTTTGCTGGCTTCTGTGCCAGGGAAAGACTGAAAGTAAGTAGTGAAGTATATACTCTGGCACCTAGTGACCAGTGCTACGGAGAGAAATGAAAGAGGGGGACAGGGGATGTCGGGGTGGCGTTTGCAGTTTTTAGTGGGGTGGTATGGGAAGGTCCGCCGAAAAGGTAGAAGTTTGGAGAAAGAGCCCGAAGGGGGTGAGGGAGTGAGCCTCCTGGAAGATTTTGAGCAGGGAAGGGACAAGAACTGATTTAAGCCTGGGGGCCGGGGCCAGTGGGAGGCTGGGACAGGAACAGGGGCAGGACAGGGCAGCAGTGTGACCCCGGGGTGAGAGCCATTTGTGAGAAGTGGTTGGATTCCAGATTTGTTTGGAGGTAGAATGGATGGAAGGGTACCGAGATAAAGTCGGAGTTCTGCAGGAAAATTTTAAAAAGTGGTGGTAGAAACTGACAAATCTTTAAAGGAGCAAATCTCTCCAAGAAAATGCGGGCTGCAAAGCTCCTGTTGCAATCAACTCCTGATGGGACAGTAGCTCGGGGGTGACGTGGGGTCAGGGGAGGCTTCCGGGTTTTTTTTTAAGTTGGATGAGTCTTCAATATTGCATTTGTGTGCATTCTTTTGGTTACCAGTGAAGAAACCAGTCCACACGAGCTTAGACAAAAAGAGGAAGTTATTGGCTGACAGCCGGTTGAAATCTCACACCTGCAGGAGAGCAGCAGTGCTTAATGCTAAGGATGCGAACGTCCCCCCTCTCCTTCCTGCTCCGTTCCCGACTTCTCTCTGGCCTTTTCTCCCTGCAGGTCGGCCTCCTCTAGGGCCCGATGGAGGTGATCCATCAGTCCTGGGGGTCATGTCTGCAACTCTGGAGGGAAACGGGTCGTTTGGGTTGCCGGGGACAGAGGGTTTAGCTTCTGCTATGTTTCGGCAACTGACAGGAGTCACGTGTTACTTCTCACTTGAACTATAAACATACAGTGAATATAAAAATAGATTTCCTCCTGTTGGCCCACTCCCGTATTCCCAAATTAAACCCTGCTTGGTCATGGCATGGCCTTTCAGTGGACTGATTGATTCTTTTTCGTATCTGAGATTTTTATGTTCATGTCCAGGAGTGAGACGAGCCTGTAATTTTCTGTGTGTGTGTGTGTGTGTGTGCGTGTGCGCGCGCGCGCGTGTGTGTGTGACACTTGCATGCTGTTTTTGGAATCGATGCTATGCCCCTTGTTAAAAAGAACGTACAAGTTCCTTAGTCTCTCAAAATGTGTGAGTTACACTGGAGCACTCTATTTCGGGAAGGTCTGGTAGAACTGTCCTCTCAGAAACATCTCAGCCTGCTACTCCAGTGTTTTTTTGGGGGAGAGTAGCTCTTGGACACTTCTCTCCACTGTAATACATGACCATCACTTTTTTATGACTATATGTTTTTCCAGTTACAGTGTTAGCGCAGCTTAACCGACGTGGATCCATGGTCTAGAAAAGGATAGGGCGGGTTTCAGGGAGTGCCTTTGAAAATCTGGTTCCGGCTCGCTCCGAAGGCCTGGGAACGGAGAATGAGCCCAAGCCGTGAGTGGTGGCCGCCGCGGCCCTCGCCCAGTGAGCTTTACGGAGTGCCAGCTGCTGTACTCAGCGCCTTGTAGACTCCCATTTGGTCTCCATGGCAACCATAGGAGGGCGCTGCTATTCTCCCAATTTTGTTGCTGAGGAAACAACAGGTGAGACGGTAAGCAACTTAGGCACGTAGGCCACGACCAAGAATACAAATCAAGCCCTGGCTGGTGTGGCTCAGTGGATTGAGTGTTGGCCTGCGAGCCAAAGGGTCACCCGTTCGATTCCCTAGTCAGGGCACGCCTGGGTTGCGGGCCAAGACCCCAGTAGGGGGCGCGAGAGGCAACCACACATTGATGTTTCCCTCCCTCTCTGTCTCCCTCCCTTCCCCTCTGTCTAAAAATAAAATAAACAAAATCTTAAAAAAAGAAAATGTGAATCAAGTCTCCTCTCAAAGTCTAGCTGGACAGAGCCCTCCCTGGACCCCGTACCGTGACCACATCCATAAAGAAAGCCTTGTAAGATGGGGGAGTTGCCCTCCTTCCCCGTGCGCATGTAAAGTCACCTCCGTGGAAAACAGTTTTTGACGACGTGAAATTGCCACTCTGCTGGGAAGTGGAGCCCATATCGTGCACACAGCTGGGCGTCCTTCCTGGATATCAGTACGGCAGAGCTCAGAAGGCCACTGTCAGCCCCCATTGGGTGCTGGGCCGGAGTGTCAGGGCCCGGGCGCATAGCGGGAAGGTTGGGAAGAAGCCTGAGTTGATTTCCGGGCTGCCCACCAGGTGACCTGAAGGTACCTTCATCTCCTCACTTCTAAAGCCGCCAGAAGGCTCCCTCCCTGCATGTGTCTGTGGCTGGGGTGGGGGTGGGGGTATTGGAAAGGACAGCAGCGGGGGAGTGGGGGGCAGGGGGCGCTGGGTTGGATCCCCAGGTGCCAGCGAGCCCCTGGACTCCAAGGCTTCTCTTGCCTCATCTTTAAACTGAAGGCGGAAATGTTTAACCCCCACCTCACCAAGTCGCTCAGAGAGGTCATGGGCGCAGGGGCTTTGCGAGCTGCGTAGCGCCAGGTGGACGGAGCCGTCCTCACTGCCCTTCGTCCTTCAGCCGGGGCGGGCAGCCCACATTTCACTGTTCCTCGCTCACCTCGCCGGGCGTGTGTTGTTTACAAATTGAAGGCTAGACCCTCCACTGGCAGAAGAGGACGGCTCGCTACTGCTGGGTGAGCTTTACCTCGATGGTCTGCGGCCCACCTGCAGTCCGTTGAGCTGTTGACACTGTTGTCACCTGTTTAGCATCGCACAAGAGACAAAATCTATGGCAACCTAGCCCCAGGGCAGTAAAGGGGGCGAGGGTTCCAGTCCCCAGACAGCTCTGTGCCCCCTCTCCACCCCTGAGGCCACACGTTTGTAAAGGGCTCTTCCAGCTCTGAGGTTTGAACACAGTGGCTGACAAAGCGGTTGCCCACTCAAGGCAGGGGAGGCAGCTGGGCCCCTGCAGCCCCGCCGGAGCCAGCACGTGTCAGCTTTCCTGACGCAATTCGTCGTCGTGCGTGGATTCTGTGTTTGCAAACTTGCCTGCTTGCCAACATTTGCTTCCAACCCCAAATCAGTGCCTAGGGGGCTTTCAAGGTTAATGGGGACATACAGAGCCCCCACTGGCCCCACCTGAGGTGCGTGTCCCCCGCCGAGGGGGAACAGGGTGGGGCTCTGCCTCTCCTCTCAGCACCTACTGTAAACAAGGGTCCTTTGGCCGTCTACTTAGTGCTATGTGTTTTGCATTTCTGTGCTTCATGTTGGTGATTTGCTGTTTGAAGGGGCCCCAGGCATGGTGCTTGGGCGCTGCCTAGTCCCGGCATGGGAAGGGTGTGATGGAGAGAGCGCGTGTGTGTTGGACGAGCCTCGTTCAGGCGTGAGCTACAGTGCTGCTGGCGCGCAGTTCATTGCGAACGGGTCGACCCGGTGTTAAAGAAGGTGTCTTTAAATAGAAACACACCTTAGACAAGGTTAGGTGTCGATCGAGTGGCAGACAAAAACATTGCGACCAGAGAGAGGCTCGAAGGAACCTAGCCCTTCATTTCCCCCAGAAGCTGTGATCTGGTGTTTTCTAATTCGTTGCTTGTGGCCACTTTATAGAGCACAACTCCCAAGAATGGAGGCGGACTGTAGTCATGGCCGCTGCCGCTGCCGGGACTGGCCCGCCAGAGGGTGGGAGCTGTCCGTGGTGCTGCCCCCGGCTACCGCTCCTACCGTGCACCCACTGCATCCAGGGCCTGGAGAACCTGCCGTAGGCCAGGCGGCAGGGCTGCAGGGCTGCAGGGCTGCAGGGCTGCAGGGCTGCAGGGCTGCAGTGACAGAGTGAGCCTGGGGCTTGGGAGCTCTCGGCTGGAGTGGCAGCTCCCGGGGCTGGCTGTCACCCAGGGCATTTCCTGCTGGTCAGGCCTTGGGGAAGGGTGCAGGGAGGAGGGGTTTACGCATGGGAGACAGCACAGAGCACCCGGGCCGGTTTCTCCCCGTGTGTTTATTCACACACAGTTACCGCACCACGTGACCCCGGGACACTGGAGGGCTCTGGATCCAGTGACCTCGTCCGAGCAGGCCGCCCTACCGACAGAGACACGAGAAGGAGCACCGCAGAGGGTCCTTCAGCCCCCTGCTCTGTGCTGTCATTAACAACATAGCAGCATCTGTGCACATGCGCCTGCATTTTTGTGTTTTTCTGTTTCTCTTCCGTGAGGCAGGTTCCCAGGCAAAGGCTCGTTTGACTCTCACAGGAACACGGTGGTCTCGCTCTCCAGCACACCCCAGCACTCCCGGCTCGACGCACCCTTGCCGGCCTCGGCAGCCGTGGCGTCACTGACTGTGCTGGAGCCTAATTTATGTAGCGTGGCCTGCGTCCATGTGAAGGGAACAGCGGGGTGACTTCCGGTAGCTCCGTGAGCCTGCGAAACCGCCACCACAGCCAAGACGCAGGACGTCTGGGGTGACCGCCGACCTGCTCCTGTGGCTCTAGTTTCCCCTCTCTGAGACGTGGTCACATGACTGATCGCACAGCATGTGGCCCACTGTGCCCGACCCCCCTTGCTCAGCACGACGACGACTCTGAGTCTGTGGTTTGCTTTCATCGCCGTTTATTGTCCATTGAGTTGCTGTACCGCGCTCCACGTGTCCATTCTCCGGTCTCCAGTTCGGGGCCGTTAGGCATAAATCTTCCCGGAGTGTCTCTGTGCCCGTGTGTGTGCAGACGCACACATCCACGTGCTGTGCTCCGCGTGGGGCACCCAGGCTCCAGGAGGACGGCGGCTGGGCCACTTCCTGCTGTGGGCACCTGGGCACGTCACCCGCTTCACCGAGCCCATTTCCCGTTGGGTCGGGACAACCCGTTCATCCACCCAGCGTTAATTGAGTGCCTGCTGTGTGGCTGGCACGGTTCTGGGCGCCGAGATCTGAGAGCAATCAAGACCAGCTCCCTACTCCTGGGTGCCATCACAACGCGGGGGGCAGACAGGAACAGAGAAGGCACACCAGGTGGAGAGGAGAAGGGTTAGGATGGCAGCAAGACAAGATGTTGTGACCCAGAGGACCTGGGTCAGGAGACGCTCTCCGAAGAGGTGACCGAAACTGAAATGGAGGGACAGGAAGGAGCTGCCAGTGGGAAGGTGGAGCGGCGTACGGGCACGCCCTGCGATGGGCACGTGCGGTCAGCCTCCAGAGCACGCCTGCGTGGCTGGGGAGGGGCGAGGGGCGGATGCATCATGTAAGAACTGTGGATTTTGTTCTGAAGTCAGTGGGAAGGTTCTCTGTGGGGATGGGAAAGATCTCTAAAGATCCTGCAGCTGGGAGTGGAGGCAGGACCACCGGGGCCGGAGTGGAGGCAGGAGTTCAAGTTTTATCCAGAAATAACCACAGCCCCGGCGTAGGTTTGCCTGCGGTCCGTAGTGGCGTGAATCGGGCAGTGCCTGTCATACAAGTGAGGCAGGAATTTTAAATGAGGATGCAGACGACCCGCTTGGTTCCACTGGGTGCTCGGGGTCTGGGAGGCGGCTGTCAGTCCTGCAGGCTCTCCGTCTTCGCCCCCTGAGGCTGACCTAGGCCCTGACTGAGAAGACTCCTTCTGTTTCCTCCCTGGGGAACCAGGCAGGATGTGGGAGTGGGCGGCCACAGACGGTCCTGCCGCCCCGCAGAGGGCGCGGTCGGAGCTGCACTGGAACCGTGGTCCTTTGGTAGTGGTGCGGCAGAAGGAAACTGAGGCCGGGGTTTTTTCCTATGGCTCGGTCTTCCGGAGCCTGGTGGCTGATCCCCAGGAAGAGGGGACCGAGCATCAGGTCACCTGGCCAGTCCTGGTTGGGCCATGGAACTGCCTGCGAGGGCCAGGGAGGGTCCCAGCAGCAGCTGGCCCTTGGTTTCCCATTTCCATGCGTAGGGATTGGGTCAGCTCCTTCCTGCACTGAAGTGTGAGCACCAGGTCACAAGGTCAAAGGTCTTCTGGGGCAGAGGGCAGCAATCAGATATTTTGAGTCCCCAGGAAATAGCTCTGGGGTGTATCTCGAAATTCCTTGGATCTGTCTAGAAAGGGAGGAAAGGAACCCCCCAGCTTTGCTGATCCCTCTCTGCCCGGCGGGGGCTCTTCATGCCCTGGTCTCCGCCAGCTCGCATTCAGTTTACGTTCCCACGAGGAACTGGGGGTCAGCTGCTTGCCTGCTGTCACAGGGCCAGTGGCAGCGCTGCGGTGGAAACCCAGGTCTTTCCTCCCAGGGCCCGGGGGCCTTTTCTCTTTGGGCAGGAAGCGCTAACATAGATTTATTTATCCTAAAGAAATACTGTTTGTCAAAAACACAAAGTCCCCTGGAAGACCAAGCGAGAATAAACTCGGGCGTGCTGAAAGGCCCGTACACAGGGCCGAGGGGGCTGTGCCCGCCCTCCCTGCTTCCCGCCGGCAGCCGAGACCACTGACAGAAGGGTGGCTGCCCCTTTAAGTTGGGTTTTCTGTGCGGATTGCTGCAGCCCTGGGGTGGCGGGGCGGGGTGGGGGTGGGGGAGGCTGAGGGCGGTGCCTGTCTGATGACAGATCTCCCCTCCCAAGCCTTTCCTGCTCCAGCGGGTGCAGCCCCAGGACACTTCCTCTGATCAGGTCTTCCCTTTTCAGCGGAGCTGCTGATTCATTCTCAGGCTGGAGCCCGCCGGGCTGCGCGGCTGGGAGCTGGGACCTCGGGCCCCTCTGCGTGCAGAGCTGGGCCTCCTGGGAGGTGTCCTTGAGCCTCTCTGGCTGCCCCGGGGTGGGGGTGGTGAGGGAGGAGGGGGCTCTCGACAGCACAGAGCCCTGGTCAGAATGCAGGTTGGGGACGGGGCAAGGAAGGAGGGGGGCAGGCTTGGCCAGGCACTGTGAGGAGGGCCAGGCTGACCCGCCCCCTCTCACCGCCCTCCGGCCCCCGCTGCAGGGTACGTCAAGGATGACCGCATCGCCTTCTGGACCTGGATGTTCTCCACCTACTTCATGGAGAAGTGGGCGCCACGGCAGGACGACATGCTCTTCTATGTGCGCCGGAAACGGGCGTTCGCGGGTGGCGAGAGTGGCAGTGACGTGAGGAAGGTGAGTGGCCCCTCTGGCCCCAGCCAAGCACCCCTGCTCGCTCCGCTCTTGGCCAGGGAGGTGGGCCTCCCTGTGGTCCTCACGCACGTCAGAACACCGACCACGTGCCGAGAACCAGGTGGAGACAGTCGCGTGCTTGCCTGTGGCGAGGTGTGGCATGCGTGGCGTGCGTTATTGTTAACCTTCACCACGACCCTGAACGGTGGCGACATTCTCGTCATTGCACCTGTGAGGACCCGAGGCTCAGGCCAGGTGGCTCGGCCAGCGTCTCACAAGCAGCAAACAGGTGGCAGAGCAACACTTGGACCTAGAGCCCGGGCTCCTCCCTGGCCACGGACAGGCCGACCCCACCTGGCGATGGTGGTAACCATGATGGTGACTGCACACTGAGCCCAGACCACGGAGCACACTCAGTGCCGAGCTCTGCGCTGCTCGGCCTCGCCGCGCCCTCCCGGCGGCTCAGCGGGGCGCATGCCGAATGCCCGGTCCACACACAAGGCCCCTGAGAGCTCAGGAATGACATGGCCACCTAAGCTCTTTCTTCCACTCGATTTTAGTGTGTAGAGAAGTTAATGAAACAGACTTTGCATGCTTCCTTCGGTCTTTCGTAAGTGTTAGTAGTTTGTAAAGTGTTTAAGCAGCCTATAAGCCACACGTGGAAACGCGTGGTTTTCCTGTAAACACAAACAGTGGGCGGCGTGGCGGCAGCTCCAGCACTCGCAGCTGGCCTGCGCCGCGTCCAGGGCCCTGACTCCTGCAGGGGCCACGGCTGGTGAGCCATGGCTCGGCTTCCGGCCGCGTGCCTGCGTTTTGAGCCTGACGTATGCAGAGTAGGTTTTCTGCGAATGGACAGGCCTGCTGTCTGCTGCAAAGGAGACACGGTGGCTGCCCTGCCACACTGGCCCTCTGCATGCCGGTGGCAACGCAGCTGGTCTGGCTGGGCTTCGTGACATGCAGGGAGACCCAGGGGGTGGCCCAGGTCCCCTGGCATTCAGCTGGTACGTGCGAGCAGCTGGCTGTGTGACTGTTGTCACTGGGACCCAGAAGTGTATCACGGTGTGGCAAACAGGCGTATAGGGGCCAGCAGGAAGAGGAGCGGTCAGCAGAGCCACTCGGGTGAGATGAGCCTTAAAGGAAGGGAAAGGTGTTCCCCAGCCTGGGGGCGAGGGCCCAAATGGTGGCCCGACAGTATGTAAAACCCCCGCGTACTCAGGTGACACTGGAGGTTCGGTGTGACTGGTGTGGAGGGGGAGGGAGGCAGTGGCCAGATCACAGGGACACTGCAGTCACGCCCAGGAGTTAGGTGTTACCCCCAAAGCCCTGGGGAACTATGGAATCCGGCAAACTGAAGAAGGGAACGGTCCGAGCTCCATTCGGCAAGCCCTCGGGCAGCGGGTGGAGGACTAGAGTGGGTGGGAGCAGAAGCCGGGAGGCTGCTCAGGGGGTGCTGCCAGTGGCTGAGCCAGGGACGGGGGGACAAGGTGCAGAGCGGTGGCCAGATGGTGCCAGGAACATCAGCGTACCCCCTGGCGGGGCCTCAGGTGACTGAACTGGGCAGCGGAGGACTTGGCCCTTGGACTCTGGCCCCGGGTGAGCATGATGCCCCCAGGAGGGGAGGTAGCGAGGGGGAAGCTGAATGTTGGATGGTCTGAGTGGGTCGGAGGTGCGTCTTCTAGGTAGTGGAGCACCTGTCTGAACTCAGCCCAGAGGTGAGGGACAGAGGAAGAGATTTAAGGTCACCGGTACTGAGATGGTCCGTGGGGCCCTGGGAGCCTGTGGGAAGAGGACGGAGAGGTGGAGAGTGAGCTAGCCTGCCGCCGGAGGGAGTGGCCAGAGACAGCGACTGGCTGGGGTTGGGGGCCGGTGTCTCCCCTCTGGCCTGTTCGCACCTGCTGGAGTTCACGCCGTAGACAAGGCCTTGGTGCAGAATCTCGATTTTCCCCCAGCCGCCCGAGGCTCTCTGAAGGATGGGTCCCTCTCAGCCCCTCACAGCCGCCCCTGGAATTTCAGAGCCAGGAGAAGCCTGGCTCTGGTCAAGGGAGGTTTCCTTCGCCTGTCGCTGTCTAGAGTCTGGACTTCTCTAGGAGGGCGGGTAGGCGCAGGGAGAGGCCAGGTGGGCTGGGGAAAGAAGTGGGCAGGGTAACCCTTACGGCGGGGGTGGGGTGGGGGGTGTGGAGACAGAGGTTTCCTGGATCGGGGCCTGAGCGATATGGAGTGGGAGATGGGGCGGCCCTGTGCGACCGCAGACAGCAAGTCCTGTGCATCAGTGACTCAGCCCTGGCCCTGTCCTCGGGGAGCCCCAGTGTGCGGGGACAGGCCGCGCAGCCAGTGACACAGAGCCACGGCGCTGCAATGGTGGGGAGAGTGGGGAGCAGGTGGGAGCCCACGAAGAGGTGGAGGTGACATCCCACTGGAGTGCTGCGGGACAGGGAGAGGGGAGGACACCAGTGGGCTGGGGTCGGCCCTGCGGGGTCGTTTGGGGGGCGGGCAGTGATGTGACGAGGCCCCATGGGCCTGCGGGCTGCAGGGCGGGCGGGCTGGGGCTGTGGGGAAAGCCAAGGGCAGCTGCCTGCCCGCACCCTTCAAGAGAGCATAAAGCAAGGAGAGCCCCTGGCCGGTGCGGCACGCGCCCTCCGCGGTGCCTGCGCAGTGCGGGCCCTCTGTAGAGCATGCGCACGGAGAGTCCTCTGCGGCAAGTCCAGGCTGCCTCCCGCCCCTTCCCCTCCTGCAGCTAGCCAGCCCTTGCCGGTCGCCATGGCAACCTGCAGGCTTCCTGCGCTAGCGGGGTGGTGGGGGGGGGCGGTGGATGGGTGGCCGGTGGGCGGGCTGCCTGTCGGGGGGTTGCGGAGCAGAGTGCGGGCGGGGCAGGGCCCCAGGACAGCCTCGGAGGCGCTTGCTCGGTCAGCCCTGGGTCTGGCCGCTGGAGACCGAGGGCCGGGCTGGAGTGGACGCCTGTGTGAACGCCCGCCCAGCGGGGCTGACTCGCGCCTGCCTGTTCCGTGCAGGTGACGGAGCCCGAGCCCGAGGTGGAGGTGGAGGTGTATAGGAGGGACTCCAAGAAGCTGCCGGGCCTGGGAGACCCTGACATCGACTGGGAGGAGAGCGTCTGCCTGAACCTCATCCTGCAGAAGGTGCCGGCGGCGGGGGTGGGGCGGGGCTCTGGCGCAGAGCGGGTGGTGGGCGCCACGGGACCCGTGAGCTCTTAACCGCCCGGCCTGTGCTCTCTTGCAGCTGGACTACATGGTGACGTGCGCTGTGTGCACACGCACTGACGGGGGCGACATCCACATCCATAAGAAGAAATCGCAGGTGAGCCCCCAGCCTCCGTCCTGCTAGCTCAGCCCGGAAATGGCAGCCCCTCCCTGCCCAGGGTTTGCTTTGAAGAGGCAGGTCCCCTTCCTCACTTCCGTGCACCAGAGCTGAGGGGCTGACCCCAGAAATCCATGGGCTCCCGGTGTCCCATGTCCCGTGCTAGGAGCAGAGACCCAGGCCATCCCATGCAGCAGCTTCCAGAGGTGTTCCCTCCCGCTGTGGCCTGGCTTTGTGCACTGCAACCTCAGTGACAAGTCCCACCCAGATGAGTGGCCCTGGGCCAGGTTGCAGGGTGGGGCCTCACTCTGTCCTGAAATCCCCTTTCTTTCAGCAAGTGTTTGCATCCCCCAGTAGACACCCCATGGACAGCAAAGGGGAGGAGTCTCAGATCAGCTACCCCAACATCTTCTTCATGATTGACAGCTTCGAAGAGGTGAGCACGGCTCCCATTGGGCTCCCGGTCTGAGGCTTCCCTCCCTCAGGCCTCACCTACTTGCACCGAGACAGGGGTGGCTGGGAGCAGGGCCCCCACTCTGACGCTGAACTTGTGGCCGGAGAGCCCCCAAGCTCCGATCCCCACGTCCCCCACCTGTGAAATTGTGGTCATCTGTCCTACCTACCCCCAAGGTCAGACATGAAAGGGGCATCATACACGCCTACAAAAGTGCTGCCCCAGCAGGAAGGGTCATTATTATGGTCACCGAACGCCCATGCTGCCCTCTGGCTTGGGATCCTGAGGTATCAGAGGGGCGGGGCTTCAGAAGTCATTCTGGCCACGCTTTTAAGGTTGGGAAAACCGGGTTCCAAAGCAGAGGGTGACTCACTGGGGAAGCAGGTGCTGGGAAGAGCCTGGCTGCGCCGCACTCCCGACCTGTACCAGCCCAGCCAGTCCCCTCGTTGGGGCCCTGATGGCGCCTGTGCGCTGAGGAAGGGGGTGTGGCTTCCAGGGTCTCCTGGATTCGATGGTGTGTTGCTGCACCTTAGGCCCAGGGGACTAAGTGCCGCTCCGGGCTCACACAGGTAGTTCATGGAGGACCTGAGATTTGAACCTGAGTCTGTCTGACCTTGAAACTCTGTGTCACTTTGTGTCTGCACACAAGCCTGAAGGTCAGGGTGGGGTGGGACCAGAGGGGCTGGGTGTCAGGGCCTCAGTGAGGGAGACCCCCCCCCCCAAAAACCAGAACGCGGGCAGGACCGTCCTTGCCTGCTGCCTGACCCCTTAGCCTGCGTGGGAGTGTGATGAGGGACCCTGTCCTCCCAGGGGAACACAGGCGCGCCCCCTGCTGGACGCCACCCCTGCCCTGCAGTTAGGCTGTCCCTGTTCCCGCCTTGGGCTCAGCGGAGGGTAAGGTCTGGTGGCCACAGGTGTCTCCACATCTGTGGCTCTGTGTTCTCACCTGCGACATAGGAGTTTTTGGAGCAGTTCTCCCGGGCAGCGCCGGGCAGGTGAGGGAGAAGGGGAGCTAGCCGGGCTCTGGCAGGGTGGGTGGGCAGCCGACAATTGATGTCCCCTTCCCACCTTGCACTCACCCCAGGTGTTCAGTGACATGACTGTGGGGGAAGGAGAGATGGTCTGCGTGGAGCTGGTGGCCAGCGACAAAACCAACACATTCCAGGGGGTCATCTTTCAGGGCTCCATCCGCTATGAGGCGCTCAAGAAGGTGTACGACAACCGAGTAAGTGCTGGGCAGGCCTGGGGGGCCCAGAGCCCCCGCTGTGACTGCCCCGCTCACGCGACCCAGAGCCCGCTCATGGGACTTTCTTCACGGCCACTCCAAGTGAGAACATGCCAGTGGCTGGCCCCTGGCCGCAGGCCTGAGGGGAGAGGACGCAGGGACACCGCCACCCCTCTGAGTCGGGTGCCGTCCTAGCCTTGCCGCCCTTGGAATGTGGGGGCAGAGACGGGCGGACAGGCCCAGGTTGTTGGGGCTGGAGCTCTGTCCCCAGCCTGGCCCTGGGCCCGCTGTGGGCGGGGTCGCTGGGCGGTGACAGGATTGTCCATCAGGGCTCAGTGCCCCCTGGCAGGACAAATTCTTGAGGGATGGCCGTCCTGGCTGCTCATGTCCCCAGGGAAAAGCCCTCCCCACCAGCCTGGCTCAAGCCATCTTCCACTGCCCACAGGTGAGCGTGGCCGCCCGCATGGCACAGAAGATGTCATTTGGCTTCTACAAGTACAACAACATGGAGTTTGTGCGCATGAAGGGGCCACAGGGCAAAGGCCATGCGGAGATGGCAGTCAACCGGGTATCCACTGGTGACACATCCCCCTGCGGGACTGAAGAGGACTCCAGCCCGGCTTCGCCCATGCACGAGCGGGTAAGGGCTGCACCGCCTGGGCGGGGCCTCCTGCCCCTAGAACCCGCTTCCCATTATCTCCCTGAGCCTTACAGCCCCCAGTGAGGTAGGTGTCCTTGTCCCCATCTGGTGAGGGGGCCGAGGCTCGGAGAGGACAGGTCACTTGCCCAGGGCCACACAGCAGGCTAGTGCCTGGAACCGGAGCTCTCTGCTCCCCTGAGCTGTCACTGCAGCCAGGCTAAGTGCGCCAGTGCTGGTGTCTGCCTCAGTGGGCCTGCTTGGTGGGTGCAGGCGGTGAGTGAAGGGGGACGGAGGTGAGCTGGTGTCCCTGCATGTTCGATGAGGATCGGCCCGAGCGCACAGGGGCCCCGGGCCACCCAGCTCAGTGCTCTGCCCGGCCTGGTTGGCTACAAGGTGCTGTGCGTCTGCGCTGCTGGGAGCTCACCTGCAGCCCGTGGGTAGAAGTGAACTTTCCTGTCCCCAGACCTGGGAGCCCAGGGTCGCAGGACTTGCTTGCGCTGCCCCAGGTCACGAGACTCTGGTGAGACAGCACTGAGACTTGCGCCCCACCCTGCCCCTGGGTAGGAACGCAGGTCGGCGGCAGCTCGTTCCCAGGGCCTCCAGGGGACCCGAGACCCAGGGCTCAGGCAGGAGCACCCCGCCAGCTGCTTGGTCCCACTTGGGTCTCCTAGAGCGGGCTGCCCAGAGTGGGAGCCTCAGGAGAGGGCAAGCAAATTAACCCACTGGGGGCAGGCAGGCAGCTGCGTTCAGAGCATCTCCGGGAGCGGGGCAGGGGCGAGTCACCGGTCCCGCTGCTCGTGTGACCTGGGGTGAGCCTCTCCTCTCTGAGACTCAGTTCGTTCATCCAGAAATGGGCTGAAGACACCCACTCCCTTCAGTGCGGGGAAGCTCAGGGGAGCCACTGCTCCTCAAACACCTGCACGGGCTTGGCTCTCAGGTACACACTCCGCACGGAGCAGCCACTGTGGTGCGACTGCTTGCTGGTGGCCCAGTGGGAAATGACTCTAAAGAATGTAAATAGCGTGTTACCGCTGTCGTGCAGAGGTCACGGGAGGTTATCTGCCACACTCTCAATTCTGTCAGGTCACGTTACCACAGTGTCTCCAGGTAGCCAGAGGGCAGTTCCTTTTATCTTCTTTATACCTTTTCTGTCATGTATCTCCTGCAGTGGATGTGTTTTACGCAGAACAAAGTGAGTGGTCTTCTGTAAAGAGGGTGGGAGCTCCAGGCAAAAGGACCTCTCTGCTCACCACCTAGGGGCTGTTTCCGTTTCTGGGCTTGTTTCTGGAGTAAGGAGCCCAGCTCTCCTTGGTCCTGTGGCTGACCGAGAGCCTGACAAAACGCACAGGTGGAAGCCTTGTGGAGCCGTGGCCTGGGCTCTGGGCTGGACAGCCCCGGTGCCAGTTCTAGCCGGCTGTCTGCTGAGTGGTCCCAGACACCGCTAGACCTGCCTGAGCCTGGACCTTCCTGTCTGCTGGGCTGCGGTGATAGCTCCGCCCTCCCAGGGGGCCAGCCTGTGAAGGGGCCCAGGGTAGCCGGGAGGCCCGGGGGTCAAAGGGCGGGACCTGCTGGGGCCACACCGCTGTCAGCGGCAGGGCCTGACCTGCTGGGGACTGCTCTGCCCCGCCACCTGCGCTCACTCTTTCCTGTCCTCCTTTTCCGGGGGGGGTCATTTGGAACCAGGGATGGCAAACGCAGATGTTGTGTGTATTGTGGTTTCTGGTGTCTGTTTTTTATCTTTTGAAAACCTTCCCTGACTTGTGGGAGGACCACCTGGAGCCAGCAGCCGCCGGGACTGTGATGGACGTCGGCGCCGTGACAAGGAGGCTGACGGGGCTCCCGAAGTCTCAGTCCCAGCTCGTCCTGTTCCTCAGATTCTTGTTTGCATGGGGAGGAGGGAGGAGATGGGCCAAGTTCCCTCTGTCTGGAACGCCCTTCCCCCCCTTCTTCACCTGGCGAACTCCTACTCGTCCGTCAAGACCCAGCTCGAGAGGCCTCTCCTCCAGGAAGCCTTCCCTGACTTCTCAGGCTCTTGCCTCTGTACCCCGCTGTGTCCTGTGCCTCTTTCTCTGTCTCAGCAACCAACATGCAGCCTGGGGTTGTCACTTTTCGAGCCTGTTGTCCCCAGCAGACTGTGAGCTCCTTGAGGGCAGGGACCGGTGACCTGTGCCTGTCTGTGCTTAGCGCTGGGCCCTCCTGGCGCTGAGTGGGTGTGGGGAACGTGTGGCGAATGGAACACGCGAGAGGAGGGTGGGGACGGGACGCAAGCGTGGACCGCTTAGCCGTAGCCTGTCTGTGAAGGAATGCGGGGGCGGGGGGCTGGGGACGCGCTGGCCAAGAGGAGAAATCTGGGTGAAGAGCCAGCCTCGGGGTAGAGGACCCGGGTTGTGATCCCGGTTGCCATCATCCTGCGGGGTGACCTTGGACACGTCAAATCTGCTATCCACCTTAGTGTCCTCCTTTGCCCAGTGGGGTTGACATTGGGTCCTGCCTTGTGGAAGGTTCTGTGGATTCGTGGGCTGTGGTAGGTGCTTGGGCAGTGTCATCAGCCAGTCTTTGCACTTAAGCAACCCCCCGCCTGTGTCTGGGGCCCACAAGAGGACGGCGCTGGCGGCCAGGCCGTCCTGCTGGCGCCTGCGCTGACACGACGTGCCAGTGCCCTCTTAGCCCCCTGAAGGGCGGGGCCGCTGACCCTCCAGCCAGGTGCCCCCTCCTGGACCTCTGTGTCGGGTTTAGTTGGCAGACAGGAGATGAGTGGGCTTTGGGACCCCCGGTGGTAGTCAGGCCGCTCTGGTGACTACTGCTCTTTGTCCCCAGGTGACCTCCTTCAGCACACCCCCCACCCCAGAGCGGAACAACCGACCCACCTTCTTTTCCCCGTCCCTCAAGAGGAAGGTGCCCCGGAACCGCATCGCCGAGATGAAGAAGTCTCACTCGGCCAACGACAGCGAGGAATTCTTCCGGGAGGACGACAGCGGAGGTGACCGGGCCCCTTCACGCCCCGAGGGTCTCCTCTGGGTTCACTCGCTCGCTCACTTGCTCACAGCTGGAGAGCGGGCGCCCGTCCAGGGTGGGGATGGAGATGGAGCTGTGGACAGACGGACCCCAGCCCAAGGTGCTCCCAGTGGCCTCGCGACAGTTCACACGCAATTTCAGGGCCTCGTGCCCTTGCTGATGTCCGTGGTCTGACTGCTCCACACAGTGGGCCTGGGGTACGTGCTGCGGGACGGGGGCGCTCTGGTCCCTTCGTGCATGTTGCGGTTTCACTCCTCCGTGCCCTGGCTCTAGAGCCTTCGGTGAGGGGGTCCCACAGGGTGCTGGGCACCGTGGGCCATCGTCCACAGGGCCAGTGAGCGGGGCCCCGCCTCGCCCGGCAGGAGCTCCACGCGTGTTTGCTGGGTGAATGGCGGAGAAAGGCCCGGAGCTGGGGCTGTGACGTTGAGCCGTTCCGCCCACCGGCACCCAGAGAGGCAGAGGGGGCCCTGCCGAACCCTGACCAGGTCGGGCCTCCAGCCCTGGCCTCGACTGCCCTGCACGAGCTCAGGAAGTGCCCTCCTCTTCTTGGCTGGCTTCCGTATCTGTCAGAGAGCGCTAATAACCACCCACCTGTCGCTCTGGGTGACCTGTAAGACTGGGTAACAAGGACGAGTCACCCTAACCTCACCCTGTGTCCTGCAGGCTGTGGTGCCTCGTTTCAGTGACAGGGCCACAGAGAAGCAAAGACAGAGCAGTGTGCCAGTGTGCCAGGCGCCACCTAGGAGGCCCAGGGCAGAGCAGGGGGTGGGGCGCGCTCAGAGGGGAGCGGTGGGGTCGGGCAGATGGGCAGGAGGGGCGGCTGTCACAGGCCAGGGTAATGACGCGTCCAGGCGGGGAGCTCAGCTGGGTGGGAAAGGGGCCCCCCCGCAGTGGTTGGTGATGCGACCCCTTCCTGACCCAGCCTTCTCCCCTCTAGCTGATCTACACAATGCCACCAACCTGCGTTCTCGGTCCCTGTCCGGCACGGGGCGGTCCCTGGTCGGGTCCTGGCTGAAGCTGAACAGGGCAGACGGCAACTTCCTTCTCTATGCACACTTAACCTACGTCACTTTGCCGCTGCATCGGATCTTAACAGGTAATTTGTTTGACGTGGAAAACTAGCTTCATGTCTTTGGAGCCAGCCCGATTCCTGGGCCCTGCACTCCCAGGCCAGTTCACAGGCTCGCCCAACCCTGTGCCACCGTTTCAGGTCAGGCGCCCCGGTCCACTTCCCGCGGGACCTCAGGGAAAGCTACAGGCCCTGCAGGGGCCCATTTGTGCAGCGCGCGAGCGGCCCCTCCCCTCCCCCGAGCGTCTGTGGACCCTGCATGTGCACCCCCATGGGCTGGGAGAGGACGTGCATGTGAATGACCTAGCGCAGGCCAGCTTCCGAAGGGAGCCGTTGTCAGCGTGGTACTCGGAGTGTTAAGCTCCTTGTCTTGTCGTTCCCTGCCGTGCTCCCTAGACATCCTGGAAGTTCGGCAGAAGCCCATCCTGATGGCCTAGCCGTGCGTGTGCAGAGCCCGCGCGGAGCCTGGCCCCGCCCGGCCCTGGGAGTGCAGCCAAGTGCCTACCCGCCCACCGCCACCGGGGTCTTCTGTGACAGCCCAGCGCCAGAGCCGGAGCTGGAGCCAGGCCGGGCCGCTCGACCCCTGGGGCCAGGGCCGACTCCTCGAACACCAGCCCAAACTGAAGTGCCTCTTCCTCCTCCCCGCTGGCTCTGCTCCTGCCCTGCACTCCCCCAGCCATTGCCCCAGCCCATCTCTGAGAGCCCTCTGCACCCAGAGAGGACCCCAGATGCCATGAGGCCACAAGAGAGCGCGAAGGAGCGTGCAGTGTGTCCAGTCCTCCCGGCCTGACGTGCACAGCCCGCAGGCGGCAGGCAGCAGGCAGCGAGCGCCCAGCCCGGGCATGTCCACTGTCGGCCTCCTGAAGGAAAACGGTTTAAGATTCTGCAGCACCGTGCCAATGAACCTGAGCATCCGAGTCGGTCCTGACACGTCCGTCCTCCCTGGCTTGGTCCCGAAGGGGTCAGGTGGGGACCCAGCTGTTTGACAGTGTGGCTCTGGGTGGGGAGCACTTCACCCCACACTGGTTCCAGAAAGGCCTCGAGCAGAGTGGACAGGCCCCGGTCCCGCCAGGATGGCCTTTGCGTCCAGCCAAAGAGCATTGTCAACGCACACACCTCCAACCTAGAGACATCCCCTTCTGTGCCTCGGTGGTGTGACCCCCCCACCGAATGTGGGGACCTAGAGGACAAGAATGGGGTCTCTGCCGAAGGTGGGTGGGGTGGGGTGGAGTGGGGTTGGCATGCTCCCCAGAAGGCTCTAGTAGAACCTCTGTCCTCTGGGGGCCGGGAGGGAAGAGGGTGTCTCCTCTCTGGTTTTCTAGAGCTAACTTGGCTTGAGTGCTGGTCCTGTTCCTGAGACCAGCTCACTGAGACAAAGGGGAACTGGCTTCCTTGCGGCCGGTCCGGTCAGGTGTGCGAGTGGCCACCCAATCCCCAGACTTGCCTGCGGCCTCGTGCCAACCAGGACTTCCACCTGTGACGACCCACGTGCTCTTCTCAAAGCCACGAGCCTTCTCAAGGGCAGAACTGTCTCCCTGGCCCACTGGGAGTGAACTGTCAGCTGGGTCCCTGTTGCTGTGTTGCTGTGTTTGAAGTCCCTAGGAGTCTCTGAGCGGCTCCGGCGGTGTGTTCCAAGGTTCTCTTCACGGGGAGCAGAAAAGGAATTAGAGGGGCTTGTTCTCCTGTCCATTTTTATTCTGTGCTCCAAAGGTTTGCACTGGGCTCCGGAACAGGGGACTACTTGGGGGCTTTCTCTAGATTTTGTATGCTGTTATTAAAAGCGAGCTATTGCATTTCATTCTGCCTCAGTTTGCCCACCTGTAAAATGGGGCCGATACCACCTACCTCACTGAAGTCTCCAGGGTTCCAGCACATGACTGGGCCGGGGCACGATCGCCAGCCATTCTGCACTGCTGGGGCCAGGGTCAGACTCCGGACGCTCGCCGCCGCTGCCTTCACACCCCCGTCACCTGGTCCCAGGAGGCGTGTGGGGGGGTTTGGGTTTGAACATTCCCGCATCCCAAGGGCGCCCAGCTCCCATGTGGCCGTGTCCCCACTGTGCACGATTTCAAGCCTTGGAGCCATGAGCCCACGCGGCCCAGTGCCCCAGGGCAGCTGGAGTGTCCAGGGGAGCCAAACGCAGCCCCTGACGCTTGTGTCCAAGGTGGTTCTGAGGATCGTTTCTCCCTGGTCATCTGGGGTCTGGAGACTAGCACTCAGCTCCCGGGAGAAATACAGTCCACGGAAAGATGAGGTAGTTCAACATGTGCGGAAGGGCAGGGCCCCCCTCCTGTTCTCAGAGGTGAGGAGCTTGAGGAGGCCCCTTGACTGGAAACAGAAATCGGCCCGGCCCTGAGGCTTAGCCACCGCTCCTCGTGGGGCCCTGAGCCCATCAGGCCCCCGTCCTGTCTGCCCCGCGGGGTATCTGAGGGCCAATCGCGGTAACGTGGAAGGGCGTTGCAGAACTTCGAAACGGGTGCTGGCCGGGGTGGGGATGGGGTCCGCGCTCGCGCCTCACTTGTAAAGCCCGTGAGCAGGTGCACATCAGGGTTTGGCCGTTTGGTGTCCAACACGTAGGTGGCACCTGGCGTGAGCAGACACCGCGCCATACACACAGGTGCCATCATTGTCCCCATCTTACCGATGAGGAAACAGCCTGAGAGGTAAGTGAACTGCCCAAGATTGAACAGCATGCAGTGCGGTCAGGAGTCCAACCCTGGCATGTGGCCCCAGTTGACACTGAGCCCTGACACTGCTGCTCAGGACAGACGGACCAACGTTTGGTGGCACTGGCCTTTCTGTCTGTAAACCCTCCAAAAGGTATTTCTGATGTTGAATCTACATTGTGCTCAGAGGTGCTTGGTAACCAGGCCATAAGCTGTTAACTCTGAGATTTGTCTTTTCAGAGTGACAAATGGCATCAGTAAAAAAGTAATAGTAACAAGTGACAGGACCAGAACTACAGCCCCAGCGTCCTGATAGGTCCTGATGTTGATACGTTTTTACTTCTTGTTAAGGCCACCTTTAATTTTCTGGGGACACAGCTGCCCCTTGTGTTACATGGGTGGTGCAGTAGGCGTACATTTCTTTAAAAGGAGCTGGAATTAAAGTACAGTTTGCCTTTGAAGAAACCTAGGTGTCACTTTTTAGAACATTAATAAGAAAGTTACCTTTTTTTTTTTCATTTAAAGAGATGTCCTGGTCCTAGAGTCTGGTAGGTGACTACGTCCATTTATAACATTTGGCTCCCGAAAGTTGAGGCAGCATTTAGTGTTAGGTTCCGATGTCTCTCTGGAACTTCTGGCTGCCTATGGGAACAGCCCAGGCTTCTTGTTTCACAAGAAGACTAGCATTTAAAACGTAACTACCGGAGGAATACTCAAAGATAAGCAGCAGCAGAAATATTCTGCAACCCTGTCCGCCTGGAGGGAGGGCAAGTCTCATGAGTCAGAGCCATGCTACCCTTTGGACTTCTCAAGAACTGAACAAGTCATCAGAAATAAATTTGGTGTCTGTCTTTGTGGAATGATGAAAGTAAAGGCCTGTTCCGAATGAGATTGCCCTTTTCCCAAAGAATTTTGCTAGAACTAAACCAGGATCTATTTTTGTTGTCTTCATCACAAAAAGACTAGTCCGTAGACTTTTGAAGAATGAAATAAAATCTTTTCTCCATTAAAAGGCATTCGGGGGCAGCCCCTAATGCAGTGGTATAGTCTAATATCTGACTTTTGAAAAATACATTGGACATTGTCATAATATGGTGGTTTTAAATCATGGGCCAAAATTCTTTAAAGGCTGACATATTACAAATCTGCTAGCTTTTTAATGAGATTTAATAGGTTTCATTCCTATATATCCTGTTCAGTTGTCTAATTTAGCAAGAATATAGTTTCATATTCAGTTTCAGAAACCAGTATCTTGGGACATTATGTTGATTCTTCCTGTTTAGGCTTCCTCTCATCTTGGTACGAGAAAACAAAATTACTTCTCTTTTCAAAAAACTACCCTGTTAGGACACAGGCTCTGAGATGTTGAGATCCGGCCCTTGAACTTGAATGGGAGAAGCCTTTCGAGGTGCCCACGGCCACTCTTCCAGGAAGCATGCTCTTGGGGCCAGGTGGCCCAGGCTCCACCTTGTCCCTCTAGGGAGACAACCTTTGGGAGTCAGGTGATGACGGGGGCGTGCTGGGGCTTCCTTGTCCCTTTTCATTGATGGCCTCAGCACTGACGTGACCCTCACTGGAAGGAAGTCCTCTCGCCTGTCTCGAAGTCCTGCAGAACTTGGAACACCACTCGCCGAAGCCAGATCACTTGGACACCGTGTGGCCTGGGGCTGTGCTCAGAGTCCCACAGCGGGTGGGACCTCAGGTGTGGAGGAAGCCACGGTCACCGCAAGAGCACCGTTCACAGCTTCCTGCCACTGAGGCAGGCCGGCGCTCTCACCCCGCCCGCCTTGGGCCCGGGAGATCTAAAACGACAGCCGCGCCCACCCCCCCACCTTCCCATCCTTTGGGTCCCCCGCATCACAGAAGGTCCTGCGATTTAGATGTAAATACGAATCTTCGCTGCTTTCCTAACGAATTCTGTGTGAGAACGTGGAAACCTGCAAGGAAACCCGTTGAGATTTTTCCCTGCTTCGAGGCGCAACTAAAGTGACTTCTACAAAATCTAGTTTAGCAAAAGCACCATGGTGGCGCAGGTCGAAGACATTCGGGTCGAATCATCAGGGTCTTTCCATCCGCATGGCAGCAGCTTCTGGACTAATCGATTTAGTCAATTCTAAACCGTGTTCATGGCTGGCTCTTGGCTGTGCTCAGCGGCGTGCATTTCTATGGAAAGTTGTTTTGCATGTTGATTATTGCATTTATTTTTTTCTTCTGTGTCTTCCTCTAATGAAAGGCATCATAGGGTATTTCGGATGAAATACAGATATTACAGCAACATGGTAACTTAGCGATGGGACTTTATTTTCTTCCCCCAAAGATTTCTTAAACTTCTTTCAGTGTGCTCACGCAAGGTGCTTGTTTGGAACTGCTGTCGGCAGCGACAGAAACCACCCGATGCCTGGGCCCCGGCCACCCTCGAGCCAGCAAGGGGTCAGACACTGTGTTTCCAAAATTAAATCACAAGAGATACATTTCAGCCTTAGTTCTCAGCTCCCATGAAGTAGGATGTGGCCTTTCCGGGTGCTTTCGGGTTCCCGGGTTGTCCCTGATGTGTCCCCCAAAGAGCCCTCATGGGGGAAAGATGGTTAGGATACCAGCCAGGGCCTGAGTTCAAATGTGGATGGGCACCCAACAAGCCCCCTGCTCTCCGGAAGATGGATTTTGGACCACAGGCTCTTTGTTGCCTTGGTCTGCAACCACTCAGGCCGACTGCCAGAGCTCACCACTGCAGATCCATCACAGATGGGAGCAGCCATGAGTCCTCCTCTCGCAGTGGGCTCTTCCTTCCTGTGGGCTCACGAACTCGATGTCACGAGGTGATGGGGCAAGGACGGCCCTGCAGACAGAGTAGAAAAAAGGGAGGTCTGAGAGGAAAACACAGAAATCTGGGAATACGGTGAGGGACACCACATCAGGTCAACAACTCTTGGAAATGTCCAAGAGCCAGAATTTTCAGCCTCTGCAGCCCCAGGGCAGACTGAGAGATGGGCGTGGTGAAGGGGGCGGTTCAGTGGGTTAAAGAGATGACACCCCGGCTGCCCAGATCAAACCCCCTTCTCATCAAATAATTGGGAGGTCCTTTCAAAGCGTTGGCTATGGGGGAGGGGATGGTTGCTATTCGGGGGAAGTTGTCCCCTGGAAGCCAGCTACAAGAACCTCATTCCAATCTATTGCCTAGTCTTGACCTGCTTCAGCCCTTTAATTCTGACCTAGATGAACTTTCAGGAAGTGCTGTCATGCCCTGGCTTAGAACAGTGTTGACTGGAAGGGAACGCCTGTGGGAGGAGGGGAAAGGAAATGAACCCATGTGACTACATGGCTCATTGTCGATGTACATACCAGTCGAATGTGTAAAACGCTGTACTTTGTGCAAATGACACAACAGCTGGGTAATGTGTACGAGGGAGGGGAAATGTTTGGGGGATGATAGAAGATGTCTTTCGCTCACAGCCTCATGTTGAACTCCCTCCTGACTTGGCCTCTACCTGAGCCAACAGGTACAACAAGATATTTCTTCCCTGTGTGTGTGGATCAAGGGTCTCTCACCTTGGGATATGACTTTAATAAAACAGATTGCTCAGTTTGAAATAACCATGGTTGTTAGTGGACTTTCATGATTACATTTTAAATAAACGATTTTGTTCAAAACATTTTAGGTGATTCCAGAAACCAAGGAAGTCGAGCCCTTTCCTGGGCGCACACGGGCCTCCGAGAGGCCCCCTGGTGTCCGTGTGCGGCCGCCCCGGGGCTCTGGGCTCAGGCTGAGCAGGGTTGCCTCACTGTCACATAGAATTGCCACCTGCCTTCCAGAGCACGCCAAAGCTCCCGGGAGACACACGTGTTCGAGGGTTGGCCTAGTTCTTCTGCAAGAGTCTGATGGTCACTGCTGTTTCACCCCCGACCCTGAATGTTTCCAAAGGGGCTATTACAGGTTATCCTTAAACAGAAGCCATACGGACTGCAGAGGTGACCGGGTGGTTCTCAAATTTGAGCGTGTCAGAACCGCTTGTTCAAACCCAGAGAATATTCTGGAATTAGATGGTGATGACGGTGGCACAACTCTGTGAATATACTAAAAACGACTGCATTGTACACTGAGTTTTGTAGGATGTGAATTATGGCTCAATAAAAACGTGCTGGCCCCCATCCAGTTCTGTCTCAATGGCTCCGAGGTGGGGCCGTGTGCCCAAGGCCCTTGGGGCTGCTCTGCACCCGGGACCCACCCATGGGAACCCCTGTGCCAGCCCAGCCCCTCCCTGAGGTGGCATCAGTTCAGAAAGAACACTTGGATGGGTTAGTCTTCGCACTATCTCCTTTATCAGGGCACACCTGTTATAAACCAGCCAAGTGGCAAACGACTCAGGATACTGTAAAAAAACAGGAACCTGGCTCAAGATACTATCGTTTGCTAATGCCTTAATAGTGATTTTTCTATCACCGAAAATTTTAAAGTTACATAAACTCAAAATATATTTTTTCTTGATCACTTTGGTCCTCTTAGTTTTAAAACGCCTTTAGGAGGGCTCAGACCTTTGACTGAGGGATGTAGACACTCGTGCCAAGTCCACTTACTCATCTGGAAGCAACAGCCTGTCTCCACTCCTTTCTTTGGGAAACCCACCAGGGGGCCCACGCGCAGGAGGCCTGCTGCAAGGACATAACCAGGCAATAAATACAAAGCGCCCACCACAGTGCTCAAAGAGCAGCCAGCGAAGGATCTACGAATCCCACAAACTCACGTCCAGATCTCGTTTGGAAAGGGCCCCCGCCAGCACGCCCGGGGCCTGAGATGAGGGCCCCTCCTGCCCTCCGGCAGAGCTGGTCCCCAGCGGCCCCTCCAGCCTGCTGGACTTGTGTGAACGCCAGGGGCACCGCAGAAGAACGGGACAGTGTCAGACACGGGGCTTTTGTTTCCTTGCCATTTATTCACATTTCATGGATCTTTCCACTTCCTCAATGGGCTCATTCAAAAGCTAATACAAACTGAGATTACATCGTCTGACAATTCAAGTATTTAAAAAACAATTTCCTATTTAAAATAGAAAGCAAACTATTTATCCATTTGATTGCTAGGAAGTGTTCCATTTCCGATACAATTGTGTCCGCAAAAGGAAAGTCCTTAGTTCTTCCCACGGCTGCCCGGCCAAGGTCACACAAGCGGCCGTGGGCTCACGGTGCCGGACTGGAAGCCCAATTCACTGGGCTCCTGTCACCTGCCGGTGCTCCAGGACAGCCAGTTTCTACTTAAAAGTCTCACTTTCAAAATGAGAATGGATCCTGGCATTTCGGAAGGAGCCACAGTTCGCGAAGCCCTGGCGCGCACTGCGCTTGCATCCGGACTGTTCTCGGGTGACTGGCGAGTGCCCCAGGACGACTCTTGACCTTGAAAACAAAACCACGCAGGCCTTCGCCGTGAGCCCTGCCTGGACTAACAGGCAGGCAGAACATCAGGTAGATATTTTTGGCATGCAGCATTATAAAAAATAGGATTTAGAACTGAAGTGGTAAAACAATCATCCTGTTAAAGAAAATCAGTCCCTACACAGTCAGACTTGTCCTTCCACGGAAAATGCAACATAAACGTCTTAACCTGGACACACGTCTTCAGCCTGTAATTTGAAAAATGCAGACGGCGCGCCGTCCATGTTTGGCCACTCGGAATGCTCGAAGGATGAGATGGACACACGCCACTTTGAAAAAGGCCACTGGGACGCTCGACGTTTGTCAAGATGCAACGATACCTGATTCAGAGCAAAAGATTTCCCCACCTCACTTTAGGCCACATATGTGGTACACTTTATAGGCTTTTCAACCCAAAATGAGAATTTTGGCCCACATTTAATCCATTTAAAGACTAATACTTTGTTAAAAATAATGAATACACCGGGAAAGAAAATGTCAGCCCTCCAGGGCAAACGGGCCCCTTCCCCAAGTAACTACAAGGACTAAGGGTTCACAGTAAAACCCACACATCCTTAGGCTCCTTCACACCAGCACATACTTCAAGTGGAGACCGACCAATTCCTAAGGCGTGAGCATTTTAGGAAGTATCACATTTTGAGTTATGGTATACACATCACATTTTTCCCTGTAATTTTCACTTGAACAGTGAGTCTTAGCAGCGAGAATTTGCTGGGAATGTTAGGAAGGAAAGCCACACACATCCACTAACTTAAAAAGGTGGAAACCGCATGTACAGGGCATAAAAAGGCGGCCTGAGCACGTGCCCCTTCTGCTGAACGCCTGTGGTCAGGCGAAGGCTAACAGGCGGCACCAGCGCCTGCTGAGGTCTGCTGTTTGGCTGGGGGGCCGGGGAGGGGTGGCGGCGGCACCTGCGCCTGGGCTGGAACACGTCGGCATCTGTCCCCCACGTTTCTAACAGCTGGGTAAACCCAGGTGCAGGGGCAGGGCCAGGACCACTGTTAACAGCACCGACCACTTGTTTATCATAAATCATCTGTGACAAAACGACACACGTGATCTCAACTCTAGAGTACACGCAAACACCGCTGCTGCCTGTCCCTCGGTCTCATGAGGAGCTGGGTCTTGCCACATCCCGCAACGCAGCAGGCGCACCTCGCACTGCGTGGGTCCATCCAAAGGCACACACTCTGGGCCCCACGCTCCTGCTGCAGTTAAAAACAGCATTGTGCCAAGAGGCTCCCGACAATCTCAGAAGTTTCCCTGCCCCTTCGCATCTAAAACTAGTTTTCTGAGTCCGAAGACACGTGCTAAAAACCAGCGTGCACAAGCGGGGCTTCGGGCACTGACCCCGGGCCTTACTAAACGATCACCCGGGGCCGGCATCAGAGAAGCCACAAGAACAGGCCTTTCAACACTGCCACTGACACCCCCTCACGTGCCCTGTCTTCCTACCATGCTAACGTCAGGGACCTAACGGTGTGGAGGAGACACGGCGTTCTTCTGCCCACCGCGGTCCCCTTCCACAGGATGTCCTGAACGGTGGGCATCTCAGGTCAGACGCCGAGTGGCCCGGCCTGGGAGTGCAAGGCAGCACTTGCACACCCTGCTCTCCTCCCGGGCGCATCGCGTGCTTCCTGGTGGAGTCACACAGCCTGCGCGCAAGGAGAGCACCCGTGCCGTAAGTAGTACGCAGTTCTGAGATCCGGGGGCCCGCCCTGGTACAAGTGGCTAAGCAGATCCGCTCCCCTGTGCAGTTTACTTTAACTCGGACTTAACTTTGTTTCATAGGGTTTACTGTCCACGGTTTACAGGCCCTAAGCTACCAAATTTGTGCTTTTAAATCTCATTTCTGGCCATCCCCCTCTGCCCCCCATCTGTCACCGGGGGATACACAAGCAACAGCACCTCACGAATAAGACTACAAAACCACAGAACAAGCCTCTCGTTTCCTTTTGAAATGAAGTGGCAGGTCCCAAATTACGGGCAGCAGCCTCCCGGGTGGGAGCCCGCGGCTGCTGCCGGGCCCCAGGCGGAAGGAGGGACATTCGGTCCCCACGATGCAGCTTGCAAGGAACACGTCAAGGCAGCGAAGCCGGCGGTCCCAGCACGGCAGCGGGCTCACGTGGGAAGAGCGCTGTCCTCCGAGGGCGGCCAAGCCCGCTGCGGGGAGGGAGGCTGCGGGCCAGGTTCCGCCAGACGCTCCGCCGCGCCCACGCCCGTGGGTCAGAAGAGCCTTTGGAAATCCAATCGATACCCTGATTCAGTCCGTTAAGAAATCACTTGTGGTTGGCTTAACAAATGAACATTAAAAATCTTTCCCGAAATTTCTTTCAAATGTATTTTACACATCAGACAGTTCTCAAGAAGGCAGAATACAGTTTCTTGACACTAAACGTTAAAGGTTTTATTGGCCATATTGATCTTCCTCACAAAAGTTTTAAGTTACCTAAAGTTCTTAGAATGTCAACGAAAGAAGAAAAACTGACTAGGCTGAAGGGCGTGGGGGAGCCGCGCCTCGCAGCCCCTCGGGCCCGGGGCGCTCAGGCGCCCTTCTTCTCCACTAAGATTCTGTGCAATTCGTCTGCGTCCTCGCTGGTTTTGACCCGAATCAGCATGGTCACTGGGCTGCTGGCATTCTTCTCGTCCACGGGGGGGTTGGGGACACAGACAATCAGCACATTGTTTTTCCCCGTTCGGGTACATGGCATATTGGGAGGAATTAGGACATTCAGCAATATGTTACCTACAAAAAAAAAAACAATCAAAATCATACAAACTGTAGCTCCATGAAAATAGAGGCGTCAGACGTTAAACATTAAACACTGAAGCAAGTCCCACTTCCTGGACCAAAAACTGGGAGCCACAGGAATGTCACAGAAACGGCACGGTTCCAACACAGAGGCCAGCGCGGTGTCCTGAGAGGCCTGTGAGGCTTCTGGCAGGACTGGGACTCGACCTAAGTGGCGGAGGAGCCGCCTCTGCTGCCCTCCCTCCGGCCCGAGCGTCCGCCGACTACAGCAGCCCCCCGAAGCCGTCCATTCCTGCCCCAAGGACGAGCACACCGACATAGCCCGGAGTCATCACTAAGAGGCGAACAAAAGAGGGCTTGGCAGAGAAACATGTGTCCGGGAGGCTGTCTTGGCTCACTGGGTCAGACCCGGACAGCTGTGACAGCACCGCCAACCAGTCCCGCTCAGAGAAGACAGAGCCTTCCGGCAGTCTCGCTCTGAGCGGCCTGGCGTGGCCCGAGGCCCGCCACTTCCTCTGAGGCCTGCTCGCCCCACCAGACACTCCCCTCCTCTCAAGGGACTGTTTTAAGGGCAAAGCTGGCGGATGGCCTAAGGGTTGTGTTAATGGCTATTTGCTATAAAAAAGGATTCCTTTAAATGACTAATCCCCCTCGTGTTTATTAAATCATCCAATTTACCTACAACTTCTTAGCAATGTTTCTAACACAAAAGAACATGAAAACCATTTTGGATGCTTCCTGCCTGCTGCTCTGAACAGCCTACAGTTCTCACGCGCTATCACTGCGGCACTCAAGTAAGTCCGGAAACGCATAGGACGAATCTGACTCGAATGGTCTCTTCTCTTCCGAAACACGCATCGATATACTTTAACATCTCAAAGACTGGACTTGGCGAGGTGAAGGGCTGGTACGCTCTGTAGACCATGTGACCAGGACAATTTTGTGCCACCCGCAGAAAAAGGCACCTACCTAAATTGGTGTCTGCCCGCACTAAAAGCTGTGTCTTCTGATTCGCTGTAGGTTTTAAATGCAGAGTGCCTACGCCTTTCTCTTTAAATTCATTGTCTTTCTTGTAAAATAGTTTGCACCTATGGAGGAAAGGACAGGCACAGTCAGACACATGACGACAAACCACGTCGCAGCTCTCTCACACCCCGCGTGCGCCTGCGTGGGAAATCTCCGTTGCCTGGGGGTGGGGGACGCTCTCAGGTTGGGCCTGGGACCCCGCCAGGGTAAGGACAGCAGTCACATTGTCTAGAACCTCACCCATTTTTTCAAATCTTTAGATAGTGGACCCCATGGAACGTTTCAAATAACATTTTATGAAACTACCTTTTCTCAAGTCAAAACCATGGCCAAACACCCCGCACCCATGGTCTGGGCCTCCAAGGACAAGGACAAACACAGGGCAAACACAGCCCGCCAGCCTTCCGCCTTCCCCATTTCTCATTTTTCAATCTCTTCAGGACCCCACAGTGTTCGACCTTCCTAACTAACGATGATGCCACCGAACGTCTCGCAGCCTCCAGGGCCCTCGGCCCCTTGGGTTATTAACAAACAAATCAAAACCACTGTCTGCCCCTTGGAGGTATTCTCATCAGGGGTGAAAAATACAAAGTCAGGGCCCCTCCTTTATGTCATCTGCGTAATTAAATTTTAAAAATAGGCAAAGGAATTGCTGGCTTCTTTTAAAAGTTATCAGAAGTAATGGCCACCTGGAAATCTCATAGGATATGGTGATTCGTGTCACGAAAACTGCTGACTCATTAGTCCGAAATTTTCCAGGTAAAAGGATACATCTTAGGGAAGCTTCGAAAATGGCAAAAAATGGTTTTCAGCAAGTTATCTGTTAAAAGTACTAATTTCATTTCGCTGACAGATGAGATCATTCAAAATTTCCCTCTGCTTTCTTCCAAAAGCAGCAGCTCTCACTTAAGAACAAAACCAGGTCCAACATACAGCGATGGAAGGGGGTCTGAACCTGGGGTGGTGGACACACAGTGCAACCTACAGTTGACGTGTCACAGAACTGTACAACGAAACCTGTATTGACTTTATTAATCCACGTCACCGCAATAAATTTATAAACAAAGCAGCCCCCCTCAGCGGGGGAGACAGTGTCCACACACCCTGCAGGGGAAGGGGCTGGTGTACGGAGCTGCTAGGAAACCTACGGGGGCCAGCGGGGTCTGCAGATGGGTCAGAGACGCCTCCGCACAAGAGCAGAAGTGAGTGGAACCTGCAGTCAGTGACAGGGACTTTCTTCACGGGGGATGGGGGGGGGGAGATGAGGGAGGAGAAAACAAAGGGAGAGGAGTGGTAGATGAGCTGGAGGCAGGAGAGTAGAGTAGAGGCCCCCTCTAAAGCTCTACGAATGCAGAAAAGAGCTGTGTCAGCAGAGGGCCATGCCCAGCAGGGAAGTTCTACACTCTGAGTGTTCTTAAATAAACAGGCCAAGAAGTCTAACTTGTTGCAGTGCAAAGAGCAGGCCCAGTCGGCCCCCTGCACGGGGTGCTCAGTTAAGTCTGCGGGACAAGGTCACCCCTACGCTCTCCAGCCAGAACCCTCCGGGCACGCATGGAAACGCGGTCGCCAAGTGGACCCCTTGGACTAGTACTTACTTTTTGGAATAAAAAGCGTCTTCTTCTTTGACCTCTGTAACCACTACTTTGGGCGGCTCATCATTTTCTTCATCTCCACCTTTTATTACGAAAACAACACTAGCTCAGCAAGATTCAAACCAAGAGCTTAAAAAGCGATAAAGGAAGTTTGTTATCCAACCCCCATTTCAACCTAAAAATTTCATGTAAGCTGATACCACATTTTCTGTGGGGGGGGGGGGGAAGCATGCACCCACTGGATTTTAATTATTTTGTGGAAAATGGGAATTTTTAATGGGAACATACTTTTCTAAAACAAATGTTAACTGGTAGAAAGCCTTGGAATGACAAAATGTCCTTGCTTATAAGTCAGTGTATATGCAAACTTTTGAAAAAAACATCACCATGTGAGTGACTGAGCCCGCTCTGCCCCCGTGGCCTCGGGCTGGGAGCTCCTGCCCAGTTTTGCAGACAGAGGAGCTAACCTTACAGGACTTCTGCTTGAGGCTTGAGTTTTACAGAAACAGGCCCTGGCCGGAAAGTGCCTCTCCCGGGCGGCAAGGGAAGGGTGTGGTGCTCATCGAACACCTGCGGGACCAGACTCACACGAACTAGGATCAGTAAAGTGGGCCCCCTTCCTCGGGCCACCGCGGGCGCCCAGACGCCTGCGGCCCATCCCCTCGGGCCTTCCCACCTCCCCTCTCTTGGACTTCACGAAGCCTGAACTCTGTACTTTCCTAAGATGGATTTGA
>PVJD01013411.1:0-34085 GCA_004026545.1 Mormoops blainvillei
GCTTCTTCCTGGAAGTCCTCCTCGGTCCCAGGAAGAGTGGATTAGATTCCCTTCAGTATGCTGTTGTAACACCCCATGGTGTTTCACTATGGCAACATGTTGTAATTGTCTGTTTATGCTTTGGTCTCTCTTGTGGGTAAGGATGGTGTCTCCTTTACTGCTCTACCACCAGTTCTAGCACAGTGCTTGGCACTCAAGGATACTTAATGAACAAATGACCTCGGAAAATATCCAGACCAAGGATGGCGAGTACAAGGCACGTGGGCCACCTCTCTCCCCAGCAGCGCTGTGGCAGGTGCTGCTGCTGAGCCCCGGCACATGTGCAGACTGAGTCCCGATGTAGCCTCCTTAACGTACCGGTCTAGGTGGCTACTGCCGACTGATCATTTAGGATGAGAAATGCACCTTATTCACCATCCCCGGTCTCATTCCGTCCCTGCCTCCCCACCGCATTGTCAGGAAAGAAACTACAGGGGCAAACGTGACCATTCCCAGATGTTCAGGGAAACAGCACAGCTGGGTCTAGGACTGCAGGCTCTTGCCGCAGTACCTCTTCCGAATCTACCGCAGGAGCACTGCAGACCAGCGCTTCGGACTTTACTGTCGATATGATTCATCTGGAAGTCCCGTTAAAAATGCAGATTCTGGGTGATGGGGTTGTTGGGGGCAGGGGCTGGGATCCTGCGTTTCCTGCCGGCATCTGCGGGATGCCACCACCGCTGCTGCTCAGTAAGGCTTGCGGTGACTCTTGTGCACGTTAGAATTTGAGAAGCTCTGCCCAGACCAGCGGTTTCAAAGGCCTTTGAGGCGCGGAGCCCCTTTTCGCGTACCCCTGGGAGTGAAGTCTGTAGACCTGTGTGTGTGAACGGGCCCAAAGGGCGCCACTGTGAAGGAGGCGAAGGTGAGGGGCTGGCCCTTCCCACTCAGCTTCTGCCGCCTCTCACAGCGTCCTCTCGGGCATTTACCTCCATGACACGCTGACCACGACACTAGAATATGGAGTGGATATGGGGCCGAGGGGCTCCTCGGGTTCAAGTCCTGGTCTTACACATCATTTAAGTGAGGTGGGGATTAGTCTCTCCAGGACCACTTCAGTGGGGGCCAAGGCTGGCCCTGCGGTGGGATTCTCAGGGCTAACAAAAGGCACGTTTTGCTAACAGTTGAAAGTGTACACACGCAGGCCATAACAGAAGGCAAAGTAATTCTGTCATTGAAGACTTAAGCAAAACACAAAACAAAAAACCCGCAACACTAGACAAACGCAAAGGTTGTCCCTGTTCCCAATGGTCTCGGGGCTCCAGGAAGGAGAGAATGTGGAATTGAACAGTCTCTCCCACACACGGGAAACCATCCCCACCTGCCCATGATCCCCGCTCAGCCCCTCCCTCCCCAGTGAGCGGTCAGACAGGGGTGTGGCCAGCTGAGAATTCTGTAAGCTCCTGGGCGAGGTCTTGGGTTCAGGACATGGACAGAGGGTCTCTCTGCCCTCTCATCCTCCTGTCTTGCTCAGGTCAGAGTGGGCTGGGCAAGTCAACTCTGGTCAACACGCTCTTCAAATCCCAAGTGAGCCGCAAGGCCTCCAGCTGGAACCGGGAAGAGAAGATCCCCAAGACAGTGGAGATCAAGGCTATTGGGCACGGTGAGGACCGGGGAGCGGGGGGACCCCGTGGGCATCGGTCAGAGGGGCCTCTGCCAGAGAGGGGGAGGACTGAGGCTTATTGGGGAATAGGGCAAATGAAAGGCAACCTCAATACAGATTAGAATTAAGCCCTGAACTCTATGGAGCCAACTCCTTACTGCAAGTCTAGAAGGGGGAGGAAGAGGGGTTAGAAAAAAAAAAAGAAAGAAATTGGGCTTAAGCTGACTGATGAAGCCTGGGAGGGATTTAGGCAGGCAGAAAGAAGTAGGGAGGCCCTTCCGGGTGCAGGGAGCGGCACAAGCAAAGGTGCTAAAGTGAGGAAGACCCTGAACTTGACTTCCAATAATTGGTCTTGAAGAAGGAAAGAGCAGGGGTCTCCCTGGCTGGTAGGCAGCAGGGCACCTGGCATTGGCTGGAAGAGTCACCTCCCTGGTGCCTTTTCTGTTCACCCCCCAACCCCGCCCCGCCCAGTGATTGAGGAAGGTGGTGTCAAAATGAAGCTGACTGTCATCGACACCCCTGGCTTTGGAGACCAGATCAACAATGAAAACTGGTACGTGTCTGCCCGTGTAATTTTTGCCTTAAAACTGCACGGAAGGTGCTGAATGTGGGGCAGGTTCATGCATGTCAAGAACCACCTGCACTGTTTGTGCTGAGTGTTCAGTATCTTCCTGAAGGATGGGAGAGGAGTTTGGAGGGAGGCGATGGAGGAGGTCCAGATGGGGGCTGGGCGTGGGGGTGGAGGAGACAGTACAGAAGGGATCTTGGCTGAGGGATTGCCTGGCGGTGGCAGCAGGGCAGACAGAACAAGGGGACCTGGGGTGCAAATCCAGGGTGACCTGGACACCACAGCAGACCACTTGTCCCGGACAAAGGAAGGGCGAGTGAGAAACAGGAGGGAGGGGAGCTGCCATGATGATCGAGAGCCTCTGCGAATCCACAGAGCAAAGCTGCGGTCAGCAAACAGCCAAGAAGAGGGTGAATGCATTGCCCTGAGTGTAGACAGAAGGTTCCAGGCAGAAGCCTGCTTTCAGATAAGGATGGAGACCACGGTGCTACTGTGCGGGAGCTGGGGTCTGCCAGTGACAGGCAGGGCCACCGAACGAGACCACTTAGAACAATCTTAGGAAAGCGACTGGTTGCCTTCTTCTCTGGTTATATGCATGCTCCTTGATAGAGGAAAATAATAACGACCGTGGCAATAGTCTGGATAACGAGCCGTTGCCATGACTACTTTCTGTGTGCTGTTGCTAAGTACTGAACTTCCGTTCTTTCTGACCCTGCCTGCAACCCGCCTGTCACCGTCTATCATTCCCATTTTACTCATGAGAGCACTGAGCCTCAGAAGGGGCAGAGCCTTCTCCAGAGCCTCCCAGCTCATAAGTAAGGGAGCGGGGGAAGGGGTGTATTGCCCCTTGGAGGGTGGTGGGGTTCTGCAGGCCCCCTTGGCCCAGTTAGAGGGCCAGGTGCCCGCAGGAGTTCTAGTCTGCTAACAAGGAAATCCGCCCATGGGGGGCCGAGGGAGAACGATCAGCAAGTACCCTAGACCCAGCGGGGGAAGCAGGAAATGAGATGGCTGTACGGGAACCGTGCCTAAGGTGAGCTCCCTGGGTCTGTCCTTCTGGGACATTCATTTGCTTTCTTCACCCCCCACCCCCCACCCCGCCGCCCCGCAGCTGGGAGCCCATTGAGAAGTACATCAATGAGCAGTATGAGAAGTTCCTGAAGGAGGAGGTGAACATCGCCAGGAAGAAACGCATCCCTGACACTCGTGTCCACTGCTGCCTCTACTTCATCTCCCCCACGGGACACTCGTATGTACCAGCTCCACCCCCAGTGCGGGGCCTGGCTCTGGCTGGCATCGTCCGTGCGCATTCTGTGGTCGATCACCAATACCCAGATGGGCCCTCATACGGTCGGCCCTGTGATTCCCCAGACCTCCCCCAAGAAAGCCTGGCTTCCTTGCCAGGAGAGCGAAGCTGACCAGCCGCAGCCCCCACGCTGCCCACTGGTGCTCTGGCACCACGGCATGATTGAGCCTGTAGAGAGAAGTTGGTACACGTGAGCAGAGGGCTTCTTAGTTATTCAGCAGGCGCCTGCTTTGCACAAGGCTGGGGTGCGCGGCAAGAAGGGTCCAATGGGGGAGCAGGGCTACTGGATTGGGGCTGGTGTTTAGGGAGGGGTGTGGGACCCAGCTGTAGGTATTTGGAGGGTGGCCATCCCAGCACAAGGTGTCAAGAAATGAAGGCTGGCAATAAGCAGGGCATGCTGGGAACTCTGGCTGTGAGAGCAGGTGGGGCTGCCTGAAAGGGCCTGCTGGTGGAGGACAGAGAGAGCATGTGGGCAAGCAGACAACCTTCCTGTTGGGGGAGGTCTTATCACTAAGCCCAGCTGCTGGGCCAGAGTTCAGTTCTGGAGAGGTTGGCACAAGCAAGGCAGGCCCCAGATTTGGGAGGAACTGGATACTCAGCGGGTGTTCCATGGTGGGGCCCAGGAGCTCAATAAAATGGTTAGCCTTGTCCCCCGCGAGAACTTGGACTCAAGGTCTGCAAGGCAGCAGGCAGCCTGACTCGATATGTCCCCTGACTACAAATGAGCCAGACGGGGGCCCCAGAGCCTGGGCGGAGCTGGGCCCTCAGATGGGGAAGGGGCAGATCCCCAGTTGGACCCCTGCAGGACCAAGGGGGGGCTGGGAGGAGGCCCATCAGAACAAGACACCCACAAGTAACCATGACACAAGGACATATGGGTGGGGTGACAGTCCATAGCTGTCCCCTGGTAAGCAAAGGCGCCGTGAGGCGGTGGTCTGAGCGGGGCTTACAGAGGGACAGGATTTGAGGAGACGGGAGATGGAGGACCATATGTGGGTGGAAAGTCAGCGCCCGTTCTGCAGTTGATGGGACGGTGGGTACGTGTCAGGAGAGAGAGCAGCCTCTTGACCTCAGCCCGGTCCCAGCCCAGTCCTCCTGTCCCAAGGGTGGCCCTGGAGTGATGGCGGTGGCTCAGTGGGGGAGGGCCAGGTGGCTCTGACACTCCGCCTTCTCTGGGCCCCAGCTTGCGACCTCTCGACCTGGAGTTCATGAAGCACCTCAGCAAGGTTGTGAACATCATCCCTGTCATTGCTAAGGCTGACACCATGACCCTAGAGGAGAAGTCTGAATTCAAGCAAAGGGTGAGAAGGCCCCCTCCTCCTTTTCCTGTCCCCATCCCGCCTTCCCCTCCTCTGGTCCAAGCCTCTCCTATCCTCCAGTATTACATTCCGCATCCCCCACTTCTGGCCCAGCTCCTGCTTAGCCATTAAAGGGACTGGACTGGCAGTGTCTGGGGACCACTGGCGAAGAGAATTTAGTGCATCCCCAAGCTGCATCCTCCCCACCCTCCAAACTTATCTCTAAAGATCACTGAATACATAAATCGCCATGAGAGTGAGAAACCACTCCTCACCACTAGGAGGCGTGAAGGACTGGACTAATTCATCAAGGCTCTCTAGCCCTTATTGCTGTGCTCTGTAAACTCCTGTTCTCTAAGCTTCCAGGTTGGGGTGGCATGGGGATGGGAGGGATGTGAGAGAAGTATAAAGGCAGTTGCTGCCGCCTTCAAGTAGGCCACTGAAGTCCTGGGTGGCTTCCTGGAGGAGGTGCGATTCAGGCCGAGCTTTGAAAGAGGGCAAACAGAGAAGACTGGGGTAGGCGGACTCACTCCTCTTCCCTGCAAACACGAACATGACATGTAGCAGCATGAGCTCTGCCCATGTGAACTCTGTACTCAGCGGTTCTGCTTGTCAACATCTGAACCTCACAGACCCTGAGCTGAGCAGGCTGCAGCCCCAGACTATTCCTTGCCTCAGGCTGCGCTCTAGTTATTGCACGGTTAGTGTTCACACTTATTCAGGGCCTCAGAATTCAGAGATGTCTGTGGACTCTCAAGGCTGTGTTTAATCCTCTGTCTTCAGCACACGCGCGCATGCACGCACACACGCCCCTCCCCTTCTCATTATCCTGACGCCTGGCCGCCTTGCTCCCTTTCCTCGCCTCTAGGTTCGCAAGGAGCTGGAAGTAAATGGCATCGAATTCTACCCCCAGAAGGAATTTGATGAGGATTTGGAGGACAAGACGGAAAATGACAAAATCCGGGTGGGTGCCTGGGGCTCCGCTCATCACAGATGCCACCTTGGTACCTGTGGGATGTATGTCACATACTGTGTCTGGCTTTCCACCTGCTTCTCCCCTTCCGTGCTCCCCGCCTCGCCCTGCCCGACCCAGACCAGAAGTGACCTGGGGGAGGAGGAGGACTAGAGGCCCTGGCCAGCACTGCGAGCCCTGCACCCGTAGCTGACGCTGTCCATCCCCAGACCACACGAGCGCCTCCTCTTCCTCCCACAGGGCTCGGCAAAGCTAGGGTGTGTGGGGTTGGAAGGGCACAGGCAAGCACAACATTAGGCCGGGGTCCGAGCTATCTGTGCTCTAGTCAGAGCTCTGTCTCAGTTTCCCCCTCTGTAAAATGCAGAGGTCAGACTCGTCGAGTGGCTTATAGGTTTTTCATTTTTTCTCTAGAAGAACGCTTTAAAGAAATTAAACGGCGGACAGAACTCCAATATGTAAAATGTAAAACCAGAGCTGCTTCGGCTAAGCGATGTGGGCACAGAGCCCCGCCTTCTCAGCGGGCTCTGGGGAGCGCCCGGGAGCCTTGAGGCTCCATGGAACCTGGCACGTCAGCCGTCAGCCTCTGTGATTCCTAGGGTTCCGCTCAGTTCTAAAGCTCTGCAGCCCTGGGGTTCCTCCTCCGAACCCAGAGAGTAGCCTGGGCTTTTCTACTAACCCGCTGTGACCTGGGTCAGGCCACTCGCTGGCTTTGCTCTGGAGTCTCCTCCTGGGGCAAGTGCGGGTCCCCTGCTAGAATCCCCGTGTCTGACGCAGCGGAGACGGGGGGTGGGGCAGTTAACTGAAGCAGTCATTTGAACAATGATGCCTACAAATCATCAGTGTTTTTAAATAATTATTTTACTAAATTATTACGTTAAAACGAAGCATACACATCGCATTCATCAAACATTCTTTTCACGGAGAGACAAGGCCTCTTCTTTGAGGTTAGGTTCACTCTTCAGGCAAAAGCGACTCATGTTTATCAAGTTTTTCTGAAACATTCGACTTACTGTTTGGAGAAACAGCTCTCTACACTCATGTGTCCTCAGCTTATGTAGTAGGTAACCTAGCCAACGATGGCAACAAGCACATGCCGGGCAAATTCATTTGGGAACAAACAGCTGGCTTGTGGGGAACACACAAGCCACGTGGTCGAGCAGAGGGGCCTTCGCATGTCGGAAAGGGGCCTCTAGGCTCTGACGGGTCGGTGGACGGAGGCCTCTGCCCACAGGTTTCATGGGAGACAGTGCAAAGCGTGTGCGTTGGGCTGTCAGTTGGGTGGGTGTCCCTCATCCTAGCCAGCTCACAGTTGTTTCACATCAAGCCAAACGTGTAATGCGCCGTGAAAAGTCTGACGCGTTCTCCTGTTGGAGGAAAGCTGACTTACCGAGGCTGACCGGTGAGGCAGGGGCGCAGCCAGGGCTGGATTCAGCACTTGGGACTCCCAGTCCAGTGCTCTTTTGAAAAGACAAGAGCCTTCCTCTTGCTATCAGTGGGACCACCAAATGAGCCTCAGAAATGTGCAGTTCAAGGTTGGGGGCCCAGGACCGTGTTCCCTCCTGCCCTCGGTGGCCCTTTACGGAGGGTGACGTGCACATGTGTCTGGTCTGTCAGCAGGAGAGCATGCCCTTTGCTGTGGTGGGCAGTGACAAGGAATACCAAGTGAATGGCAAGCGGGTCCTCGGCCGAAAAACCCCCTGGGGGATCATTGAAGGTAATTCGGTGCATCTTTTTGAAGAACCGGCTGCTGGCTAATTATTCTCATTTATTAAGCATGTCTAGGTCAAGGCACTGTCCCAGGCTGTAAGGTTTAGAAAGAGCGCCAGGCAGACCCTGCCGTAAGGAGCTTACAGTGTGACTGAGAACCGAGACTCACAAGGCGGGAAGCAATAAAAGACTGATTTAGGGCCTCTCCGGGAGGCACGGACTCATGGGTCAAAGGTCTTCAGAACATGGAGAGATGAAGGACTAGAAACGCCAGAGAAAGGTTTTTACATGAAAGGGGATGCGATCTGACCAGCTGCTAAAAGGTTGTTCATATGTTGCCATTTTCATTTTATTATGAATGGATGCGACCTCGAGAAGGTCCTAATGATTCTGAACGTTTTCAAAGAATCGCTTCAGTGATCTCATTCAATGCGATAACCCTCCGTGGGGACCTCGGCTGCGGAGGCTCTTGAATCTCAGGCAGTTAAATGCCTCGCCCAAATCACATGTGGTGAAGCTTGGATATTTTTGACTCTAACACCACGTTCAGCCCTGGCTGGTTTGGCTCAGTGGATTGAGTGCTGACTTGCGAACCAAAGGGTTACCAGCGCAATGCCCAGTCAGGGCACGTGCCTGGGTTGTGGGCCAGATCCCTAGTAGGGGGCATGTGAGAGGCAACCACACAGTGATGTTTCTCTCCCTCTCTTTCTCCCTCCCTTCCCCTCTCTAAAAATAAATCAATAAAAATCTAAAAAAAAAAACACAAGTTCATCCCATTGTATCATGTTGTTTCCCATTTTCCTGTGACTTTTTAAAAAAGATTTTATTTATTTTTAGAGAGATAGGAAAGAGGGTAGAAAGAGAGGGAGAGAAACCTTAATGTGTGAGAGATACATAGGTTGCCTCTCGCATGCCCACAACCGGGGACCTGGCCCACCACCCAGGCATGTGCCCTGATTGGGAATCAAACCTGTGACCCTTCGGTTTGCAGGCCAGGGCTCAGCCCACTTAGCCACACCAGCCAGAGTTTTCCTATGACTTTTTGTTGGGATTGTCTTTAATAGCATTTTTTCATTATCTGCCTTGAGTTGGAATTATTTATGAAAATGCCTGTCCTACCCAATAGACTGTGAGACTATGGGGTTCATGTCTTAATCCCCTTCTGCTACGACAATCCTTGGCAAACGATTTGCAAACAGTCACACCTCAGTACTTGTCGGCTTCAGAACTTTGAAACCCTGTACTCATCACATTCTGACGAGAAAAAAATGTCTCAGCACTCCGCACTTGCTTGGGACTCGTCGCACTTGCTAGAACTTCTATAAGTCACGATGCCGCCCTGCAAGAGAAAATAATTCATCCCTCGTCGCTTGTTTGGTACTCGTAGGTTTTGGCACTTGACACGAGTTAATGCCAGTACCTAGGTACCACTGTAGCAGACACTCAGTCTATGTTGAACTAGATTTATCGCGTAGTGCATGACCTTTTTTAAGATGGCTCGATCATTATTTTCCGTGTTGCTGCCTTCCAACCCGATTATAAGCTCCTTAAGGATAGGCCTTGTATCTTAGGGTTGGGGCAAGTTTCTCAGACTCCCTGTGTAGTCGTTTCCTTTTCTATAAAGTGGGGAATATAATAGACCCTTTCAGCTCTTATTCCACAGAGCCTAGAACAGTATTGTGCCATTGTATGTGCTTAATAAATGCTGTGCCATGAATACAGTCCAGTGTACTGAGGTGCCAAGAGAAGCAGGCCTCGGGACGCGTTCCAGTAACCTGGCCCACGGCCCTCCCTGAGACGCCTCCGTGACCGGAGCAGAAGAGCACATGCTGGGTGTCACTGCATCAGGGAACTGACCGCCTGCTTTGTTTTGTTTTGTTTGCAGTGGAAAACCTCAACCACTGTGAGTTTGCCCTCCTTCGAGACTTTGTCATCAGGTAAGATGTACCCCTGCCCTCAGAGGGCGGGTTAACGATCTGGGGTCAGGAAGCCATCGGCTCAGACCTGCTTCCTCAGTCTCCAGGTCTCTCTGACACGCTTTCTGCCCCAGGTCCAGCCCCCATTCCGAAGCACAGGGGGCTGAAGAAGCAGCATTGGCTCTGGATTTGGTCCCGCCGAGTCCAGGCTGTGGAAGTGAAGTGTTAGCCTTGGATGCGGGTCACCTCTTCCTCCTTCCACTCTAATCACATCCCTCTCTCTTTTCACCTGTGTCCCTCAGGACCCACCTCCAGGACCTCAAGGAAGTGACGCACAACATCCACTATGAGACCTACAGGGCCAAGCGGCTCAATGACAACGGAGGCCTCCCTCCGGTGAGCGTGGACACAGAGGAAAGCCACGACAGTAACCCATGACGACCCTTTCTCTATATCATCACACATAGCCACTTCTCCACACATCCCAAGTACCACCACCGACCACCCTCTTCCTTTCTACTCTGTCCCACGGGCTTGTCTGGTATTTGTGGAGCATCTTGTCTATAGCGTGTGTGCGTGTGTGCATGTGTGTGAGAGAGAGGTTGTGTGTGCCTGTGCCTGTATGTGTGTGCGTGTTCAGGGATGAGGTATTTTCACTGCCCTCCCTGGGAAGTCCCTTGTAAGTTTGGTTTCTCCATGGCCGTCCATTATCTGTCCCCTTTCCTTGTGTCCCAGAACAAAGCCGTGTGCCTCATTCCAGAGGTCTGGGGAGGCTTCATTTAAAAATGAGGGTACAGGTGAGCCACAGGTAACTCTTTCTTATCTCTGAACCTGCGCACACACGGGGACTGCAGGGCCTCTCCAAGGGCAGGCTGCAGAGCTGGGCCTGGTGAGGAGTTCGGACTTAACCTGCCCTGGAAGCCGGGGTGGTCTGGGGTAAGGCCGGGACTTCCTGGGAAAAGGAAGGTCAAGGACAGTGGAGAGGTGGGCCAAGCTGGGCACCCGCAGGAAGCATCAGTGCCTAGAAGTGGAGATGAGCGCTCCGCCCTCTGGTCTCTGCTCACTGTCCGGAAGCTACTGCCTGTCCCCATCCCAGACTGCTGTTTTCCACACGTCGCACTCATCTCAGCTCCTGCTTTCTCTCTTTCCCCCTCTTTCCCTCATTTCTTCATCCCGCCCCTCCCTCACGTCTTTCGCTCCCTTGTAGGTTAATCCACTTTAGCTCCATTCCTGTATTTAGAATTTATGCCCAGTCTACTTCCGAAAATGACTTGAGGCCACCTTAAAATAAAATCACAGCTAAAACACGGGACGGTACAAACTGGGATTACGAGAAATCAGATCCATGGTGCGGAAGGGGAAGGTATTTGCGCGGAAGCGCGCTGAGGCTCGCCCTGAGCCTGTGGGCAGCCCAGGCAGAGGAAGAGACACGGCCAGGACGCGCGGCCCGGTGTCTGCTTAGGGCACGCAGGCTGGTCAAGTGAGACACCCTTTTTAGGCATGAAGTTCTAGAAAAACAGCCTAAAGGAGTATCAAGAATATTATACCATATTTGTCTTTCCTGGTGATTTACCTTTCTCTCCACGAGGATTCTTCCTTCTAAAAGCTGGCTTCTCTGTTGCTGTCTTCTCGTATGTACTGACCTCTTTCCTCCTCTTCTGTTTTCTCTCCCTTTTGTGCTGCAGCTAATTGCATTTTGGTCTGTCTTTCCTCGCTGCTTCCGTTCCCCGTCCTGACACCTGTAGACATTCCCGGCGATACCCACAGTTGTACCTTTAGCCTTTTCTTGTCTTTCCCTCTAGCCCTGTATTTCTTAACACACATATATATCCCATTTGTTCTACGGACAAGTTACTCTTTCTCTTTTAGTCAGCAAGGTGGCCAAAATTGGGGCTGGGGAAACAATGTAGCCTTAGGCAAAGGAAAACACCAAGGGACACAGTTTACAGTGACCTCATGCAACCTCCTGTTCCATGTCCTGGTCCAACCCTCGGTGTCTTACAGGTCCTCTGCAAATCACAGCATTTATAGTCCCTTTTCACTCAGGTGCTAGGAAAACACAAAGACTTAAGACCAAGATTCAGTGCACCAGGTGAAAGAGGTGGGTGATAGAGCGCCAGTGACCCAAAAACCTATGGTCTCAGTCTCTCCTGGAGGCTCTTGACCAATCCAACCCAGATCCTCCCTGGTCTACAGTTACTGCAGGGTAGGCACCAGTCAGGATAGAACAGCAGGAGGTTTAGAGCCCAGAGGCTGCTACATTTCAACAGCAGAGGGATGCCTGGCTTATACAGTGAGCAGTCCTGTGTGGAGATGTGGGACTGGACCCCCAGGCCTGGCAGGGAGGATCTAAGGCTGGGGGTGGTGGGCGTTGGAGAGGCTGAATAAAATGACATTTGGTGCCCCTAAATCATGATCTCAGCCTCCCTGGAGAAGCTGTTTTATATGTCTGGTGTCCACACCCTCAACCGTTCTCAACCCCCCTGCAGGGAGAAGGCCTCCTGGGCTCTGTCCTTCCACCCGTGCCAGCCACCCCCTGCCCCACTGCTGAATGAAGGCCATTTCAAGCGCAGCTTCTCCCTCCATTCCTCTCAGCTGTTACTGCTGCAGGGCCATGACCTTTTAAGGGCCCACCTCCACAGCCCGTCTTGGCCCTCAGCAGGTGGGAGGGGCCAGCTGCTTTAGGACAGCCGCCTTCTCCATTTTCCCAAACACTCCTCTCCTCCCAGTGGAATGGAGTTCTCGCCAGCACTGCCCTCCTCCATCGTCTGTGTCAGCTGGTCCCAGCCCATCTGTAGGGTGAAAGAACTCATCAAGAGCTTCTTCTGCCCTTGCAAACCCATACCCGCTACTTGTAACCATCTCCAAGGGAAATGGCATTGCTCCCTGTCCATCTGCATGAGCTACTTTTGGCTTTCTTAAACGGTCAAGAAAGCGACTTTTCTGCCTGTCAGATTCGTCGACATCAGCTGTGTGAGCCCCGACGTGGGACAAGGGTGTCCCCTTCATTGCTTAAAGCTTATTTGTAAGGATGGGGGACAACAGACGTGGGGAAGCAAGGGCTAGGATCTCTCTTTAAAGCATCACCACTTTGGCTGGCCCAGAGTGCGGTTCCGCCCCTCCCCAGCCATAATGCAGCCTCTCAGGAAGAGCGGTTTTCCCGAAGAGACGTTTCTGGAGTTGACTTCTTTATCTTAAAAAAAAAAAAAGAACTAAACACAGACACAAAACTCCAGAACCCCATGAGATATGAACTCTAGGGAGAAAAAAAGCACCCATCCGTCTACTTAGCAATAAGAGGGATCTCTTCCCACCCACCCTGACTGTTCCTATCCCCACCTCCACCCAGTTAATGTGAGTAATGAATTAGCCTGGCCATAGCTGGTTACCTGTAGGCTAGTGGAAAATACCCAATGGAGGGCAAAGGCCCTCATCAGATGCATGAATGTTTGCGAATGTCGGCTGCCACTGCCCCACACACTGTGTCTTTAGAGAATCCCCCTGCCCACCCCTCCCCATCTCCACCTGGACACAACTTGCTCAAAGGCTGGTGACTTGTGGGCCATTCATCTACAACCAAATCCTGATGGAGCAAGAGGCCCAAGCCTAGGGGATGCAAGAAAGACGCATTTCTTAAATGTTACCAGTCCCAGCCAACCTTTTAGTGACATTACGGTTTAATTTCCCAATTGAAAACAAGCCAATGACACTCAAACTGGTTGTGTAAATGTTGCTAGACTTTATGTGTTGTACAACTAAACATTGCTGTTTGAACAATAACTGCCTGGCCTGTGTCTTATTTGTGTTCCTCACTCCTTGGCCAAATAGACATTACATCATCTCAACCATGTGTGGAGGGTGAGACAGGGACCATCTTAGTTAAGAAGTAGCCACAGAAATTAAAGATAAGAAAACATTTTGTGAGGTCAGCTCATCTTTAGTTGACATGCGGTTGGGACCCCAGTCATTATTCCCTGGGATTTTGTATCCAAAAATGAATGATGACGTTATTACACTTGATCTTGAGGGATGCTGTGCTTTGCACAGCCTGGTTCCTTTGATGAAAACAATGTTTATTTTCATTCAACTAATTTTTCTAGCTTTTCCCCTTATTTCCCCTGAAGGCACAAAACCCACGTCTATCCAATGAGTGAACCCATCTTGCCTAGAGACCTGCTTACTTTATTTACAATGAATACTTTAAGAGTTAAAAATTTATATTTAAAGCACTGGTTTGTTTCTTGTCCTTTTTGAACTTAAACCAATGCTGCCTCTCTGAGGTTCATACTCTCTTCTGTAGCCAGCAAATAACACAACTCTCGCCTGTATATTATGTCTCTAAATTTGAATATGATGACCATACATGCAATTGTGTTTGGGGCTTCAATATTCTGTAGGGTGAGTGCAAGGTATAGATGAACAGCGAGGGGTCAAGACTGGAGGAAGACAAGTCAGGAGGTTCTTGGGGCCATTGAAATAAAATGCTGAGGGCCAGAACTGGGGTGCAATGGCACACGTGGATGGAGAGAAGTGTGAGGATCTGAGTGACAGCGCAGTTTTCGAACTTAAGGTATCACTAGAAGAAACCTAAGAGTTCTTCCAGTCCAGTACCTTCATACGCATATGGAAACAGACACGCAGAGAGCATAACCGTCTTGCCTGAAGTTGCGCAGTTAAGTACCAACGCACAATGGAGACTAGATCTCAATGCTTGTCCTAATGCTTCACGCTATTCCTGTTGAATTTCATTTGTTCTAGTTGTCTTGTACTTAAAAAAATATTTCCGAAATCAGGATACTCCCTCTTACACCTGATGACATGTTGGTTCACTTGGCAACTTCTTTTTCTTAGTGATACATTTTAAAATGGTGCATCTTGTAACAGATAGTATGTTAAATTTGATGAAATACAGTAATCCAGGAGATGTTAATGCCCCTTTTCCTTGAAACCCTCTGGTGCTATTTGTGAAGTTTAAAGGAAATAAGAATATGTACAACATTTTAGTCTTCAAAGCGACTCACAATCGTCCTTTGGAGGTGGCAGGACACATGTGATAGGTGACCCAGGCTCTCCCCACCTTGGAGCAGGCACAGACTCCGCTTTGACTTTCTGACCCAGCTCACGCATCCCGTTCTGTATACCGCCTCGTAAGAAGCCGGCTGATTCCAGGCTTTCAACGGAGGACAAAAGTTTTCACCTTAGGAATAATTATTCTGGATCCTTTCTCCAAAGGTTAGGAGCTTTCTGACCCGCGCCAGGGAGGTCTTGGGAAACTTCCTGCGTTTAACTTTGATTCCTGACCGAACCTGTTCAAGTTCATGCTGACGATGCAGTGGCCAACTGGGCACGTGGGGGTCGTGGAGGCCACTCACCTATCTGTCACCCTTCCGCACCCTGCGGGCGGAATCAATTCCCCGGACCCGCCCCCTTCCCGTCACGTGGTGTCTAAACTCTGACTCCCCCTAGTTCTCTGACCACCGCAGCTCACGTGGTCAGTGGCCTCACCTGCCCATTCCCCCACCCCCGCGCCGCGTTTTTGCGCCATAATCCCTGCCTCCTGTTTTACAGCCCCGCCCTATGGCTTGGCGCAGGCCCCGCCCCTTCCCATCCAAGGGGCGGCAGGAGGGGCCCAGAGCAAGATGGCGGTGAACCAGAACCATACCCAAAACCGCCGAGGGATCGTAGTTCCTTATGGGGAAAGGTGCTTGAGGGGAAGCCCAGGGTAGAGCTGGCGACTTGCGAACTCTCAGCGAATCAAGGACTTTCCCGCCTTTTCCGGGGCCTCGCGCTTAGCTCCGCCTCCGACGTTAGTGCGCGTGCGCCGCCGCCTCGCGGGAGTTACAGGTGGTGGAGGTGGCGCGAGCTGGCGCGTGTGGCTTTGCACCGGGGAAGGTCGGGAGCGCGTCTCCTGGGGTGCGTGAGAACCTGGCGGGGGCGCGCCGCCTCCTGCTGTGCGAGGACCCGGCGGGAGAGAGGGTGGTGGGCAGTCGCGCCGCCGCGGCGGGTGCCGCGCAGCTGCTGTTGGGCTGGGGCTCGCGACCTTTGTAGGGTGACCGCCGTGGCCGCGCCTCTCCCTCCACTGGTGAGGGGGGCGAGGTTCTGGACTTAAGGAGGCTGACAGAGGCATGTGAGTGGGTCATTCTAGAGAGATCCTGATCTTTCGGGGGCCTCTCCTTGCCCCCAGGACTTCCCGAAGCCTCCTTTCTTCTTGGCCCGAGCCAGAGAGAAGCCTGCCCTTTATGGAGAAGATCTGGACCAACCGAAGAAATAGATGCCTAGGAAGAATGGCGCTCCCTCAGCCTCGCAGGGCGCCTTGGGGTTTGCACCTGTCGCTTTGAACGGTGCCTGCGACATCGCTGCTCGCCCCTCCGCTGGCCGCCATCAGGCTGGGTCTGGAGGGAGTAGGTTTTCACCTCCCCCCCTCACGCCTCGACTCCTCTCCTTAACCCCCCGGCCCCCAGTTTCTCACAGAGAAATCATGCCCCTGTCTGCTCCGCTTGCCCCCGTTTTCTTTTGCGGCCCTCTGAAAGCCGACACTGTGCTCGGGTGGGACTGAGCGCCCCTAAGTCGCTCGGGGTGCGCTTGTCGGGAAGGTCCATTAAGGCAGGTCCAAGTGCCGATGTCCGTGTCTTTTTTGCACGCTTCCTTCTGAGTATTTTCTTGACCTACTTCAACGGGCCGCCAAGGCCGTGCGTCTTCCCTTGCTCCCGAAGGACCTCCGCTGCTTTCCTTGTTTTAGTAATCAGAGATGGCTGTTCGCGCTCCGACCGCCCCGTCTTCGCGCGCACGGGCCCAGAGCACTTTGTCCTGTGTGCCTGTGACTGCACCACGAAGCGCTGCTGACCAGGCCTCTGGGTGCCTTCTCAATGGGTCTGCCTACCGGTTTGTCGCTCTGCTTTTCTGTGGGTCGGAGGCAGAAAACGAGGCTTTTTTTTTTTTAAATTATAACCAATTTTATGGTTCTTTGAATGATCATTTTGGGGTCCATTCTATGCTCTTGAATACTTCATCATAGCCCAGCACCGTTCTGAGAGTTTTATACTTAAAACCGCACTATCCACAGTGTGGATCAGTAGAAAAGTGATTTGCCCCACATTATCTGACCAGTGCCATGTGCAAGAGCTTTGATTTGGGTTTCAGCTTAGGTATCGGGCATTAATTCCTCTGCTCCTGCCATCCCTCAAAAAGAAAAAGGACTTTTTTCTCTGCTTGCTCTTCATCAGAGAAGGCCCTGTCAGGGCTGTGGCTCCCTGGATAGAAACCACTTTAAAGAAATATCTTGAGAGGGAGATAGTTGATTATATTTTGGCTTCTACCAGTTCACAATGCACACCTGAGAACTTCATCACAGCTTGGCTGTGTTTTGTGGAGATGTTTTTCCCATCCCAGCTGAGGAGTCACAAATGTAATGGCTAGACCATACCGGTAACAATGGAAGACACTGAGGTGGTTGTTTTTTTAAAGCCATATTCTAAAACTTGAGTTAATTTCATGTGTATTTATTGTAGAAAAATCAGAAAAAAATTACCCCCGATTCCAACATCCAGTGCTGTTTACATCTTGTTACGTATCCTTTTTCACTTTCTCCTATGGAAAAAATACACATTCTCATTTATCAATATATTGAGAATACATTCCAGTATCAAAATCTACATTATTATTTTCAATAGCTAATATTCTAGTATGCATAAATCTTTGTTCAAGCCCCTATCTGAGATATTCTGGTTTTAATTTACCATTGCTATAAATATTACTTCAGTAAACATTTTTGAAATCGTATCTTTGCACACCTGTCAGAATGTTTCTTTGGGATGTATTCCTGAAAGTGGAATTGTGGAATCAGAGGATATAGATCTTTAAAAAGAGAGATTCAAAACATTTTTATAATATAAAAATTCTTATCAAAAATATTAAAAATGTGGAAGTATATAGAAATATATTTTTTTGAAAATCACCCTGTGGAATGACATCAATTTATATTCCTCTCAGTACTCTGAGTGACCATTTTGCCACACCCTTGCCAGCACCTGGTGTTAATCTTTGATGTCAATGCCAGTCTGACATATGAATAATGGAATCTTTTAAAAAAAAACTACTGCTAGTGAATTTATCTTTTTTCCTATGGCTATTGGCTGTTTTATACATCTTTGGCAAATTTGTTGGTTCATAAATTGTCTCCATTGTTACTAAGTTCATTTGTTGATGTAGTAGAAAACACAATTTATCTTCTTTACCATTAAAAGATAAAACTTGTATACATTTAAGGTGTAAAACATGACGATTTGATATACATATACTTAGTGAAGTGATTACTACTGTCGAACTATTAACATCTCATATAGTTAGGATTTTTATGTGATGAGTACACCAGAGATCTATTCTCTTAGCATATTCTCAGTGTTCACTACAGTATTACTAAGTATAGTCATCATGACTGTATATTAGATCTCTAGATTTATTCATCCTACATAACTGCAAATTTGAACCTTTTACCACCATCTCCCCATCCCCCCCATTCCCTGAGGCCCCTGGTAATTACTGTTCTACTGTCTGCTCCTATGCATTTAAAGTTTTCTTTTTCCTTTTTAGATTTCACATACAAGTGAGATCATACAATATATCTCTTTCTCTTTCTGGGTTCATCCATGCTGTAGCATGTGACAGGATTCCCTTCTTTCTCATGACCAAATAATATTTTATGATATTTCCCATTATGTTATGTGTGTGTATATGTATGTGTATGTATATATGTATTTGTATATGTGCATATGTATATGTATACATATCTTCATTCATTCATTCATTCATTGACAGACACTTAGGCTGTTTCTATATCTTGGCTGTTGTGAGTAGTGCTGCAATGCACATGGGAGTACAGATACTGCTTTGATATCCTGTCTTCGTTTCCTTCAGATGCATACCCAGAAGTGGGATTGCTGAATCATATTGTAGCTCTGTTTTTATTACATTGTTTCATTTTCATATGTTGAACCATCCTTGCATTCTAGGAATAAATCCCACTTGGTTGTGGTATATAATCCTTTTAATGTACTGTTATATTCAGTTTACTAGTATTTTGTTGAGCATTTTTGCATCAGAATTTTTTAGGGATATTGATCTGTGGTTTTTTCCTTCATTAAACATTTTCTCAGTGTTTGTAAGCTTTTGATTAGAGCCTAGAGTTCTGGACTGACTTTTGGAGTTCCCTCTTCCCCTCTTTTTGCTGACATCCTATTTTTTCAGTCATTTAAAAATCCTTTTCTTATCCGCTCACCACCACTCCTGTTCCAGTTCTTATTACCTCACATCAGGACAATCTTAGGAACTCTTTCTTTCCCATCACCATCTATCCCCCCTATGCCCTCTTCTATTTTAGGAACTCTTAAACTGGCCCCTGGATATACCACCACCTCCTTGATCATGTGACTATCCTATTGCAATAGCTGCAGTTCACAGTCCCTCCTCATCTGTCAAATGACATCTTCAAGCTCTAGTTTCAGCATGGCTTTCCAGCATTATCTCACCATTTCTCCCAACCTTAGTTCTATGGTTTTGGTGAATGCACATAGGTAGGCTACCCCCACGTGTCGTTTGCGTTCTACAGCGCACCTCTGTTAATGCTGCTCCTGCACCTCCATGACGCTGTTTGGCTTCCATCAGGATTTTCCCCGCCTTCACCTCTGCCTACCGAAGCACTGTTCACCCCTTAAGAATCAGCTCATATTTCAGCCCTTCTATAAAGTCTTTCCTAATTACTTCAACCAAAACTAATCTCTTCTTCCACTTAGTTGCCGTGACAGTTTTGTGCCATTTATGTGATGCACGTCATATATTGCTTGTGTTAATGCCTGTATTCATGTTTTAATTTGTTTATTGTTTCAATAAATACTAGCGCCCACTGTTTGCTAGGATTAAAGTGGCTAAGAAGGCAGACGTTGCCCTTAATGATCGTTAGGGAAGACATTGAACAAATCAACATATATAATAGTTACTAAGAAAGAAAATAACCCAGTAGGATACTGTGAGTGGGAGTAGGATGAATCCAAGTTTGCCAGGTTAAGAGTGAGGGGGGAACATGGAAGGCGGAGGGAGCATATCCGAGTATTTGAGCATTGTGCATGCCTTACTTTCTTTAATATTTACATTAACACAGTGCTTTTTTAAAAATCGATTTGAGAGAGAGAGAGAAACATGAATTTGTTGTTCCACTAATTTATGCATTCATTGGTTGCTTCTTGTATGTGCCCTGACTGGAGATCGAACCAGCAACCTTTGTATCAGGACTACGCTCTAACCAACTGAACTCCCTGGCCAGGGGCGTTAGCATAGTGCTTGATAGTTACTGCATAAGAAGTATAAGAATTAATGAATAAACAGTTAGGATACAAGTAGCTTTGATGAGAAAAAGAATCCAGAGATAAAGAGGGAGAAAAATATTGTGAATTGTCGGAGAATAAAATCATTTAAATTCCTTTTATGTCAATAAAGGTGGTGGTAGTAGCAGCAGCTAACATTTACTGAACGCTTGCTCTAGACCGGGAAATATGCTAAGAGCTTTATATTTGTCACTGTATGTAACTTTTCAATGTGTGCTATTGGCCCTCTCTTTTCTGCAGTGTCCTGAAAGATTATCATAAAGTGGACCTTTCCTTCCCACAGCAACCAGAGGGGTCCACTCTCTTCAGGGGTACAAAGAGGGGAACACTGTTTCTCACTTCATACCGGGTAATGTCTCTTTCTTCTACTTTTATCTGATTCGCTCTACCTTTGTTCGCCTTAAAATGGAGAATGGTTAACCATTGAGTTTCAGAAGGTTTCGCACTGTGAGATTTTCCATGTCGAAGAACGATAGAAGAAAATGGGTGATGCTTCTCACTTAGGCCAGGGTGCCAAAGCAACCTTGACCTCAGAGTTGCTTTAATGTGTCTTGGTCCATGGGCAATTTGCATTCCACCCCCAAAGTTTCCTTCCTCTCTCAGTTGATCTTCGTGACGTCACACTCGGCCAGCGACCCCATGCTTTCGTTTATGATGCCGTACGATCTGATGAGCAACTGCACCATTGAACAACCAGTCTTCGCCCCCAACTACGTTAAAGGAACCATTCAAGCAGCCCCAGATGGTAAGTGTTTACACTCAGAAACGTATTTTTTTCCTCAAAATCTTCCAGAAGGCTTAAGATTCAGACTTGGCTCATGTTGGAATTCAAACCGAAGAAAGCTGCCCTGCTTCTCTGGGTAACGTTTCTCTCAGTGTTTGCAGTAGTCCTTCAGTTACCAGCCGTGCCAACCTGCCTCTTAGTGAGTGTGGGCCATTTCTTCCCCCAGGTGGCTGGGAAGGACAGGCTACTTTCAAATTAGCCTTCAGAAACGGAGGTGCCATCCACTTTTCCCAGTTGCTGGTGAGAGCTGCTTCTGCTGGTGAGCAAAAACGATAAAGCTATTAAGCACTTTGGGGTTTTGAGGCTTGTGGAATTGAAGTAGGACTGTTACCCAGTTAAGATTTTCTGGTCTGTGGTTAGACACTTGGTAGTTGCACATGTGTTCAGTAGGCATTTCCTGAGCCTACCTGCCCTGTGCTGAGCACAATACTACGTGCTGGGGCCACAGAGATTTTTCCGTCCCTCCGTGTCTGGAAGGAGTTGCAATCTGGGAGCTTACAGTCGGACGCCAGAGTGACTAATGGCATCTGATTACCTTTTGTCCATCTAAATGCTGGTCTCAGATGTCGTTGACTAGGCTCTTGTTCATGTGAGGGAGGCCCAGCTGCCTGAGCTCCTCTTCTGACGTGTTTTTTGTCATCTCTTCTCTGGCTTTGCTTTTGTTTCTCTTAGGCTTAGTCCCCATCTTCGATGAGAGGAGGGAAGAGGTACCGTCAGGCCTTAGAGCACCGCTCTGTTGGGTGTACCAGAGAACTCTTTCAAACTTTGAATGCAAATAATTTGTATGGTTTATTTTACTCAGTCTAGTCTCACTCCATGCTCTTCCCTCTCTCACCTTTTGCGCTTCAGTCCATCCGGACTTCTTTGTGCCTTGTTCTCTCATCTCTGAGTCTTCATGACATTTGTTCTGCCTGGAAAGCCTGTCCCCTTCTCCCCTGCCTTCCACCCCCAACCTCAGTCTAGTTAAGACAAACACAGTCTAGTAGAGACAGACATATGCAAACATGTCGTCCTGTCTTATGGGATGTGCTGCAATAGAGACATGGATAAAGTGCTGGGACACCCAGAAGGACGGAGTGAAGTTTCTGGTTGAGAATACTGACTGGGTCATGATGCTGTAAACCATGGTCAAGAATATAAGAGATGGATTAAGTTGGAGAGGAAATGAGTTTAATTTTAGGCCTAATAATACTAGCTAACATTTACTGAGTGCTTACCATATACTAGAGATTTCCAAGCCCTTTAAAAGAATTAAAGAGTCCCTATTTTGCCAAATTTATCTTCTCAGCTGCCCAAGGAACTCCACTTAGAAGTATAAATTACTGGCTGGGCGTACCAGGACTGTTTGTCATTACTGAGCAGAGAAGCACGGGGTGCAACCGCGGGATGCCTTGTATAGGTAAGTTGTGGCTCATCTTCCTGGGAGCTGGAACAGTGTGCCAGGGGCTCAGAGATCTATTCACTGCCAGCTTGCCTCCAACTCTGCTGCAGAGAAGCATCGGAGGTTTGGGGGTGAGAAAATGGTTGAGTCTATGACTTCATTTCCAGACTGAAACCCCATGGCAAGGCAGCAAGTTTCAGGCTTACTTTTAGTTATAATGCAGAGATGTGGAACATACTTGGACAACTCCCACTGGTGGGAACCTTTACCTCCTGCTTACAGTCTGAGCAGAAGATGTGTGCTCTTTTTTTACTTTGCCCTGCCCCTTTCACACAAGCATAGCCGTCAGGCTTGTGCCATGCCCTTCCACCTCACTAAGGACTCCAGCCCCGGGCTTTGTGCTCTGTGCCCGTTCCCAGTTGTGCCTGTCCGCAGCTGCTGCGTCATGTTCCTGGGAGGAGATAAACCACTGATTCTCGAATGTTGTCCACTGCCTACTAGTAGACCACAAAGGATCTCCTAAGAGGCTGCCAACAATCCCCAAAGTGGGCCTTTCCTCGGATTCTTCCTGGAGCACGACATGCGTGTCCATCGGCTTTTAGTTTTGTATATAACTGAAGGATACTTATTTGTAACCTTAATAGTTACCTTATTTTTTAAGGGTTATTAAAACCTAATACTCAGAAATCTAAAAGTAAGTCTTGAAATTCGCATAACATAAAAACAATCATTTAAAAATGTACAATTCAGGGGCATGTAGATATTCACAATGTGGTGCAACCATCGGCTCTCTCTAATTTCAAAATTTTTTTATCAGCCCATAAAACACCCCGTAATTCCTCAGTAAGTAAGTATTCCCCACGTAGATATAATTCTCCATCGTCCCCTTCCGACATCTTTTGTTATACACTAATCGGCTATTTGTCTCTGTGGATTTGCTTATTCCAAATAGGCCATACATAAAAGGAATCACACAGCATGTGACCTTTTGGTTTCGGCTTATCTCACTTAGCATAATTTTTCCGAGGTTCATGCAAAGTCGTAGCATGGTATCACTACTTCATTCTTTTTGTGGTTGAATAATATTTCACTCTATGTATATACCACAATCTGTTCACCCATCCATTGATGGGTATTTCGCTTATTTCCATCTTTTGGCTATTATGAATACAAACTGCTGTAAACATTTGTATATAGGTTTCAGTGTGGGCATATGTTTTCATTTCTGTTGAGTGTCTACATAGGATTGGAATAACTGGACCACATCATAATTCAGTGTTTAACTTTTTGAGGAACCCCCAAACTGTTTTCCACAGCACCTGCATCAGTTTATATTCCCACCAGCAATTTACAAGTCCCTATTTCTCCATATCCTTGCCAACATTTATTATTTTCCTTTTTGTGTTTTTTGTTCATATAAAGCCATCGTAGGGAGTATGAAGTGATATCTCATTGCAGTGTTGTTTTTTTTATCTTCACTGAGCATATGTGCATTGTTTTGAGGGAGGGAAGGAGTGAGGGAAGGGGGGAGAGAGAGAGGGAGACAGAAAGAGAAAGAAACATCTGTTGATTGCCTCCTCTGTGTGCCCTGACAGGGGATTAAACCCACCACCTAGGTATATGCCGACCAGGAATGGAACCCGCAGCCTTTTCATGAACAGGATAACGCTCAGACCAACCGAGCTACTCAGCCAGGGCTCATTGTGGTTTTAATTTGCATTTCTTTAAAGGCAAATGATGTTGAACATCTTTTCCTGTGCTTGTTGGTCATTTGTATATCTTCTTTGGAGATACATCTGTCCAAGTCCTTTGCCCATTTTTTACTTGGATAATTTATCATTTTGTTATTGAGTTGTAAGAGTTCTTTATATATTCTGGATATAACCCCTTTCTTCACATATATGTGACTTGCAAATGTGTTTTCCCATTTGGTAGGTTGTCTTCCACATTCTGGATAATGTTTTTTGATGAACAAAAGTTATAATTAAATTTTTTTTTAGTTTATTGAGTTTAGAGAGAGAGAGAGAGACATCAATTTGTTGTTCCATTGATTTATGCATTATTGATTAATTTTTGTGTGTGTTCTGACCAGGGATGGAACGCACAACCTTGGCGTATTGGGATGACGCTCTAACTAACTAAGCTACCCAGTCAGGGCTTATGTAATTTTCTCCTTGTCTCCAGGAATTTTTTAAAATTTAAAGTTTATTTTTTCTTGATAGTATAGCTGCCCTTGCTCTCTTTAGGTTACTATTTGCATGTAATATCTTACCGTTCTTTAAAAAAAAAATTTTTTTTTATCTTCACTTGACATTTTTTCATTGCTGAGAGAGAGAGAGAGAGAAACCTTGATGTGAGAGAGAAACAGCAATTGGACACCTCCCGTACACACCCTGACCAGGAGTCAAACCCGCAGCCTTTCGGGGTGTAGGATGATGTTCCAACCAACTGAGCCATAACGGCCAGCATTCGTTTTTTGTTGTTGTTTTTTAAGTACAGTTCTCTGTTTTGTCTTTTTTCATTCTTTTGCTTTCAGCCCATTTGGGTCTTCGTATCTAAAGCAAATCTCTTGTGCGCCCTGGCTAGTGTGGCTCAGTGGATTGAGAACTGGTGGAGGCAGCGATCAATGTTCTCTGCCTCTCTTTCTCCCTCCTTCCCCTTTCTCTAAAAATAAATAAATAAAATCTGTAAAAAGCAAAGTCCTTTTTACACAGCATGTAACTGAGTCTTGAGTTTTTATTCTGCCAGTCTCTTGTTGGGAGAGGTCATCAAGGAGGCATGACCACCAGTTGTCCTAAAAGCTGACCCAGGCAATTGTAGGCTCTTCAGCTCCTCCCTTGTCCTTGAAATGTTTGTTTTGCTTGCGTTTCCTGCTTCAAGAAGCAGCTCCAGGGATACAGCCTTGACGTAGAAGTCCCGCATCTAGACTGCCAGGATGGCATACGCGACCGAACTCAGCTATGGCCTCTATGTGGAAACGTCTGAGATTTGGCAGGCGGGTGCGGAGATCTACTCATCTTGTAACCACCCAGAACAACCTCTTGTATACGTTCCTTTATTTACTCAGACTGCCACTTACGTATCTGGAGTGTCTGCTCGTCTCTTTGCTCTCTCCCTGCCCTCTATGGAGGGCACCCAGTTTGAGATTATACTGGGAAGCCCCGGAAGAGGTGGCAGACATTACTTTAAATTTACATTTAAAGTAATTTCTATAATGGGGGCCTTTCTGTCATTTCCTATATACTGTATAGTTTTTTTGTCCCTCATTTCTTGGCATTACTGTCGTCTTCATTTGGGTTAAATTGTTATTTTTGTAGCAAAAAGTTTAAGTTCTCATTTCCTTTTGTCTATACTTTATAGCTATTTGTGGTTTAACATCCTAAAGTTGTAATGCTAATTTGAATTTTTACCAGCTTAACTTTAACATACAAATACTCTGCACCTTTACAGTTCCTTCTTCACACATTTCAGTTGATGCCACAAAATTACATTTTGTATGTTGCGTGCCCCAAAACATAATCTAATAATTCTTTTTAAGGCATTAGTCTCTTAAATTATGTAAAAAACAAAAAGTGGAATTACAAACCATTGTTACAACAGTGTTGGTTTTTATAATTGCCCAATGATTTACCTTTTTGGAGATCTTAATTTCTTCATATAGCTTCAAATTCCTGCTTAGTGTCCTTTCACTTCACCCTGCCGGGCTCCCTTAAGCATTTCTTGCAGGGAAAGTCTAGTGGTAATGAACGCCTTCAGCCTTTATGTACCTGGAAATGTCTTAATTTCTTACTCTTGAAGAAATTTGGCCAGATATAAGATTGTTGTTTGACAGTTGTGGTTTTTTTTTTCTGGCCTTTAAAATTTCTGATGAGAAATCTACTTCTGATGAGATTATCTTATTGAAGATCCCTTGCATGTAATGATTCACATCACTCTTGCTGATTTCAAGATTCTGTCTTTGTCTTTGGCTTTTGCAGGTTTGATTTTAACATGTCTTGGTGTGGATCTCTTTAAGTTAATCTCCTCTAGTTTGTTGAGATTCTTAGATGTTTATATTTGTGTCTTTCATCAAATTGGGGAAGCTTTCAGCCTTATTTCTTCAAATATCCTTTCTACCCCTTTCTTCTTTTCGGACTTCCATGAAGCGTGTATGTTGGTCTGCTTGATGGTGTCCTGCTGGTTCCTGAGGCTCTGTTTGCTTTTCTTCAGTTTATTTTCTTTCTCTTCCTCAGTCTCAACAATTTCCACCCTCCTGTCTTTAAGTTCACTGATTCTTTCTTCTGCCTCTTCAGATCTAAATCACAATCCCCCTTGTGAATTTTTCATTTCAGTTTTTATACTTTTCAGCCCCAGAATTTCTTTTTGATTTCTTGTTAGGTTTTCTGTCTTTATTTCTATTTCATTCACACATCATTTTCTTGACTTTCTCCAAAGTTTCCTTTATTTCTTTGAGCATCTTTAAGAAAGTTAAAAAAATATTCTATTCTAGCTTGCTTAAACATAAATATGGATTACAGCAAAATAACTTGGTAGCTGTCCATTCATCTGACCCAGTTATATCACTTTGGGAATGTAGCCCAGGAAATAAATAGACCCATGTTTATTGTAATATTAATTGGAAATTTGGAAATAATATGTTCTCTTACAACAGGTTAACTTAGTAGCACCTATCCATACAATAAAATATAGTCCATCTTTTAATTTATGAAATACATTAATAACATAAATAATTTTTATATAATGTCAACTAAAAGGACAGATTGAAAAATTGTGCAGTTATAATCATGATGGCATGAACATATTAAAGATATTCTGCAAAGAAATACATTAAAATATTTTTGTATTTGACAACTGCATTATAGATGACTTTTTAAAATTCGTCTTTATTTTCCAAATGCATACTCCTCATTAAGCATGTATTACTTTTTTCATAATCAAAACAAACTTTATTAGGTGAAACACGTATCTCTCTACACAACTACAACTAATGCAGATATAACTGTAGGGTTGTTATCATGTTAATGTGAATCCGCTCAGAACAGGAAATGATAAAGCCTTCAACTGGTGGTAGCTGAAGGATCTGGCTTTACTGTTATTTAGCCCGATCCTCTTCCTGTGTTAGTTTGCTTCAGCATGATTTTTATCTTTTTACTCCTCACTTATTCCTTGTCCACTCTAAAAAAATAAATTACTGACTTTTTCTTTTCTTCTCAGCATACCCAGCTGCTGTCTCTGGGCCCCAACCTGTAATATATGGAGCCCCACCAGCAGGATACGAAGTCCCGCCAGGGGGATACGGAGCCCCACCAGCAGGATACGAAGTCCCGCCAGGGGGATACGGAGCCCCACCAGCAGGACCCGGAGCTCTGCCTGCGGGACATGGAGCCCCACCAGCAGGATACGGAACCCCACCTATAGAATATGGAACCCTACCAGCTACGTATGAATCCCCGCCTGCTAGATAAAGACCTGGGTCCCACAATTCTGTGGCTGCCCAGCCTGCTGGGTATGAGGCTCCTCTTCCTCCCACCTCTTCTTCTCAGGCCCATTTCCCACCTTCTAAGAAGTAAGCCCTGAAGACTCACCAAGCAAAGTGGCACCTAAAACTGAAGTCAGGTTAAGGAGGAGGACTCAGGTACATGTTTAAAGGCCCTTCTCAGGTAGTTGCCCCGCCCTTTGAAAGGGCGATCTTAGGGGGAAAGTGAAGCTTTACTTCCATGCCTAGATTTTAGAAGCAGAGTCAACTCTTGATTAGGTGGGTTAAGAAGGAGACTTGTAGGGCAAATTCCCCAATAATTTGGTTGGCGTTGGGCTGCATTTTTTAAAACATACTTTGAATGTGACCGTGGAAAAAGATTTCTGCCTTTCTCCCCTCTTCCATCCAAGAAACATTTATTATGCTCAATTTTATAGGCACTAAGATATGTGTTAGAAATATCAAGTTGAACACTTAGGTATTTTTCATAGCATTCTTTATATTAATGAAAAGGCATAACAACCTAAATTTCCTGTAGTGGGGGAATTTTGTAAATTATGATATATTTATACAGTGAAATATTATGCAGCCATTGAAAACGATGTCAAGAGGTAGGAAAGCCCTCTTTGAGGAGAATAGGACCAATGAAACAATAAAGGAAATCATAAATAAAATAAATATAAATTGGACTATATTGAAATTTACAAATTCGGTATGTTAAAAGATAGGCAACAAGCTAGGAGAAAGTAATTTCCAACACAGATATTAAACAAATACATGAACTGTAAATCAACCCAAAAGAAAAATGGACAAAAGATATGAATTCCCTATTAACTAAGGCATAGAGTAGCTGGCCAAGAAACATTTGAAAAGATGTTTGTTCCACTTAACTGGTGTTAGAGAAGTGCAACTTGAAACGAGAAACACTTTTTCTTTCCAAAGACTTACAAATATGAAAAAGATTGAAAAAGTCAGGTGTTGGGAAGGATGTGGGGGAGTGGTTATTGTTAAACACTATTGGAGGGAGTTTAAGTTAGAATGTCTTTTTAGAAAGAAATTCAGCAGTACCTTTTAAAAGTTAAAATGTATCTACTCTTGATTTAATGGTTTTACTTCTCAATACCTATTCCTGAGAAATACTTGCATGTGTGCACAAAGATGTATGTGGGAAGATTTCATTACATTTATTGTTTGTAACAGCACAGAATTAGAAATATCCGATAGGTTTATTAATAGTAAATGTTCAAATAAACTGTATTACATCCATGCCACATATGCAAAAACTTCTAAGTCTTATTGTTACAGCACGCTTAAGGGAGTATGTACTACAGAAATTTTCAGTCCCATCAGACTGAATGTCCCCTTTTATAGCTCATATTTTGTAATGTCTCCTTTACTTCACTGGAATGAAATTTGCAGGCAATTGCATGTGATTCCACATCGTTTCAGCCAAAATCAATGTAATACTATAAGTGTGATATAAAAAAGAAAAATAGAAAAGGAGTTTGCAGTAAAAATTTTAATGTAGAAATTCTCAGATTCCACCATCCTAGAAGACGTAACGAAGCAATCACGTGGTAACGGGGCTGCCTCTGAGTTGGGGAGCTGCATGGCGGGGGAAGAGGGTGGAGGGGGGGACTTAGCTTTTTTCACTATAAAGTGTATTAAGCGCATGTGTCCTATGTTTCTCTCTTGAGGAATGAATAATTTTAAATCTAAATTAATAGTATGCTAGCCTCTACCTTGCTTATAAATTGTGCAGTGGCTCCTCACAGCCTTCAGGATAAAGTCCATCTCCTGGTTTTCACATATACATGGATCATATTATGCGCCTTAGTATCCAAGGCCCTGTGCAACCTGGCCCCTCCAGTGACCTGTCCAGCTGTGGGATCCAGCCGAGCAGAACTAAATGCAGACACTGAACTGTATGGCTTCTGCCTTCCTCCCCACTGCATTCAACGTATCTTTCAAAACAGCTCAGAAGTTCTGAGAAGCTTGTTCTAAGCTCCCCTTCTAGGGTAATTGCCGTTCTCCCAAACTTGTAGTGTAAGCCCAGCATGTTTCTGGCGAAATACTTTGCCAGTCTTGTTGGGATTGTTTGCATGCTCATTGCTCCCATAACCTGTGAGCTGCCTGGCGGGAGAGGCTGTGTCCCATGCAGGGCCTAGCAGAAGGTGAGGAACTCAGTGGTGTCTAGTAAACATTTGTCAAGTGAAGGAAGACAAATAAATTATGATTCTTCACTTATTACGTACATATACAACACACACACACACACACTGCTGAGTCCTGGCTACCTGCTGAAGACTAGAATTTGCGGAATTAGTTTTGTTTGGCAAACTGTTAGGATTCGAAATTAAAATTTCAGATTTTAGGGAAAGCTGCCCGCTCTCTGGCTGGTTAAGCACTCCTGAAGGCATAGTTATATTTCACCTCTTCCGACCTCACAGTCGTGGTTCATATGGCTCATACAGTCCAAAGCCACCTCTGGCAACGGTCTCACTGCGCGTATGTGGTGTTTAAAGGCCTTTGAGCAAGCAGGTGATCAGCACTCCAGTTGGATGCCAGGCAGTGTGCAGAGGCTCTTCATAAGCGCATCTCACTTAACCCCGCACCTCGTCAGTGCAGCGGGCACTGTTAATAGCTTTATTTTACAGCCAAGCACATGGAAGCTTGGAGACCTTTGGAAACCAACAAATTTGAAACTGTTGAGTGGTGGAGGCAAGATTTGAACCTAGGCTGGTCCCAGAGCCTGGGACTCTAACCTCTGACTGCGAAACCTGCTCCCTGGCATTTTCTTTTTATCTCACAGGAGCCAAACAGCAGGAGAAGTTTCCCGTGCATGTAGTGGCCTGATCCTCTCCACACGCCCGTGAGGTCCTGGTGAGTACCGACTCCCTTTTCCTACTGCAGGCTTGGTTCCTGGCGGTCAGAGGGCCTTGAACGTCCGCGGTGTCAGAGGTGGACTAGTCGGTCACAGGAGGGCTCAGATTCCTCACGGGATCAGAAGGTTGGCTCCAGGTCTGCTGCTGCTACGTAACCGAAGTGTGGAAGTTTGGGGGGTGCCAGGACCCTGAGACCAGCCGTTCTTGAGCCAACTCAGCTGACACAGGAAAAGAGAGAATCCTGAGCTCTTTGAGTTTTTCACGGCGTCATGGCCTCATCCCCTCTTCACAGCCCCAGACCTGAAGGCTCCACTGCATTAACTGCCTGGTGATGCCCGCTGAGTAAAGGGTACTTACAGCAGATGGAAGGTGAAGACTTTGAGAGGGGCAGTAATTACGTGAATTGGCTGGCCCATTTATCAACTATTTGTTTGTGCCGAGCACCCTGCCGGGCACTTTACATGAAAAATTTAGCAAGGAGAGTGCTTCCACCCTAATCTGATGGATGAAGAAACGGGCTGAGAGGGAAGCAAATTGCCTAAGGCAAACAGCGGGCTTGTGAATGACAGGGCAGGATCTGAACAGAGGTTCCCCTTTTCAGTCACACACTCGTTTATTGAGTGCCTTTTATGTGCTGTTTCTGTGGGCTTGGGAGATCAGCGCCCAAAACAGACAAAAATTCCTGCTCTTACAGAGCTTACATTCTGGTGATACTAACTAATTCGCAGTCCATACGCATTACATGATATGATATAACTAGGCATACCGTATTCAAACTGCGGAGAAAGCGAAGGCAGAGATGTTGGTAAAAGCTATAAAAAGTATAGAACAAACTAAAGGAGATTAGGAGTGTGCGCCAGAGAGAGCAGTTTGCAGTGGCACCTGTGGAGAAGGTAATACTTGAGTGCAGATTTGGAGGGTGAGGGAGGAGAGGGAAGAGTGTCCCAGGCACAGGGGGCAGCCGGCATAAAGGCAGCTTAACTCCCAGGGGCCTCCCTGACGCCCAGTGCCTCAAAACACAGGTGGCTGTGGAAGACTCCCGTCCTCAAGGAAGGGAAAACTTGAAAAGAGACTGCAAGACAGCCAGAGTGAGGAAGGTCTGAACTAGTCCGCGTGAAACAGCTTGGCCATGGAGACTGATTTCTGGGCCCTCGTTAGAGGACAGGCCTCCTTCCTGCCTGCGTCCTGAGGACTGAGGAAGTTACACTAACCGAAGAGGCGGGGGTCACCCTGGCTTTACACCCTCGATTAAAGTCTGCTTGCTGTTGCACACCTCTGCTGTGGCCTTGGTCTCTCTTTCTGAGGGCATCCGTGCTCTGCGTGGCCTGGTGCTGGTCCCTTGGGACCACCCAGTAGGGCATCTTGGATGTGCCCAGGCCCTCAGCTTCCTGGTTGGGCTCTGCACTTGTCCTGCTTCAACTGTTCGTTATCCGATTTTCAAGAGAGGTGGATCTTCTCAGTGCTAAAGTCTCCTGCTGAAGTTTCCGTTGATGGAGCACGTGCGTAAGTTGGGGAAGCCCAAGTGGGGAAGCCTGTTCTCCAACTTCCCATTGATTCGGAGCGGAGGGCCGAATACATCAATGTGAGAGCGCGCGGGCTGACCACTTGTGTGTTGTGCCACCCGACGCTGCGCTCTGGGCTTCCTGAGGGTCAGTGCGGGTCAGGTTCTTAGTGAGGCCGCTCTGTGCCAGCCGAGTTCTGAGGAATCTTGTCAAGCAGTACACAGATTGCCCCAGAAATAGACGATTTCATTACATCATGCAAGTGTCCACCCTGTCCTGGTCCCCACCCACTCCCAAAATATAGGATGAGAACAGGCAGGCACTTCGCCTCTGTGTGGTTCTTCTGGGGAGGTTATCTGCCCCTCCTCCTTTTGGCTTGCTCTGATGGCCTAACTTTTCCTGGCCCTCAACCCTCTGTTTGGGCCTTGGGAAACCTCGTTTGGGGAACTGTTTTGGAAATATTCATGCTTAAGCTTGGCTTTTCCCTGGGACCCAGTTCTGGCATTAGACCTCTGGTTTTACCTGGTGACCAATAAGAGAGAGGGACACTTCTAGTTTCTGCCAGAAGGGCAACGTTAGAGGTCCGCACAGGGCTTAGGGGAGGGGTTCTGACCGCCTGAGGAGCCCCGTCTGCTTCCTGAAGAAGGGGGTGTCTGCACTGCCTTGCGGCCCCAACCGCGAAGGCCTTCAGCCTGAAACTGTGACTCAGCCGAGGTAAGGAGGCCAGTTGCCCCCTTTTGCAAATATCCCTCGCCTGCAGACCTTCCTGCTCCCTCCACAGGCTGGCTCCTAAAGAGATTAAGGTTTTCTGCTCCGGCGGGTAAGGGGGTTGGAAGTCAACACTCCATCCTCACAAGAAAAAAGCTGAGTAAATTAAAAATTAATTACTCTTCTTAGATTCATTAGAAATTATAGGGCAAAGTGCTGCCTGCAAAATTGGAGATGGATACAGAGAATCACAACTCGCCAAAGGCAAAAGCTCAAGAAAGCAAGCTATCAGTGGAGCCAGCGTGGGGGTAAGAAAACTTAAACCGTAATGGATGAATTGAGGGAGGCTTTGTGTAGACAAACTTGAGAGTTAAAATTTCAGGGGGGCCCCGTCTTAGGGAGGAGCCCAACATTCGTGTGGGTTTTACAACTAGGAGCCCTACCAGGTCCCCACAGAAAAATCCCCTTGTGCTTCTAGCAGGGGGAATGGGTTAGTAGCTATTTTGAAAATACACCCAAAGCATTCTGTTCTGCTTAACATGGCCCGCCCTCAAGAGGAACTGTTGAGCAGGAGCCTGTCTGACCCGGGGAAGGGAGACACCCAACTGCGACCTACTGCAGCCTTTCATGTTGGCAAGGGGAAGCGCCCAAGCACAGAGCCCTTTCTGCCTGAACTAAGGGGTGTGTGCTGGTGGTGGTGGGGCCCAACCGCTGGGAAACAGTAGTCAAAGTCAAAGCGGGATTGGGGGGGAGGCTCACTGAAAGACTGACCCGGAATCATAGGACTGTAGAATGCTTTCCTGTCCCAGTCCCTTGCTGCCACATCCCTCAGGCCCCTGCATGATAACAGAGGATTACAACGGAAAGAATTGCGCATCTGAGCCCTTATTTGTGAAGTCTCTGGGAAAACACAAGGACAGCAGAGGAGACAAGTCAAGGACGCCAGAAGAAATTCTAACCTCTAACACCTACAGCTGTAGCAAACACAGGCTGACCCCAAGCCAGACAAACAAAAAGCCTCACACTAAAGGCCTGTTTATCTCAGTTGCTTTTACACAGCATGTCGTGCCTGGCATTCAGCATAAAGCTACAAGGCATACGAAAAGACAGCATAGCTTGGACAGAGAAAATATCAGAACCAGATTCAGACGTGGCAAAGATGTTGGAATTGCCAGGCTGGAATTTAAAACAACTGATTAAAATGCTAAGGACTCTAATGGAAAAAGTAGACAACATGCAACAATAGATGGGTAGTGTAAGCAGAGAAATAGAAACTCTTAAGACACAATCAAAAGGAAATGCTAGAGCCCTGGCTGGTGTGGCTCAGTGGATTGAGCGCCGGCCTGTGAACAGAAAGGCCATGCATGGGTTTGATTCCTGGTCCGGGCGCACGCCTGGGTTGCGGGCCAGGTCCTCTGCTGGGGGCATGCAAGAAGCGACCAGCTGATGTTTCTCTCCCACACTGATGTTTCTGTCCCTCTCTTTCTCTGTTCCCCTCTCACTGAAAATAGATAAAATCTTAAAAAAAAAAAAAAAAAGATGCAGTTATCAGTAGACTGGACGTAGCCA
>PVJD01013412.1:0-34151 GCA_004026545.1 Mormoops blainvillei
CGCCGAGGGTCCCGCTTACGTGACGCTGTGGGTTGGGCCCAGAGACAGAAAGCGGGAAGGGCTGGAGCAAGGAGAGGGAGTGTTTCACGGGGATGGAGTGTCCTTTTGGGTGGATGAGGAAGTCCTGGGATGGCGCTGGTGACAGCGGCACACCACTACCACTCGTCCGTGCTCTCAGAAACAGTTACGACGATGAGTTTTGTTATGCACGCTCTACCACCAAAAAAGCAAACCACCTCTCCCTAGGTGTCGGGACACCCTCAGACTAAACGCAAGGGTCACGCTGACGCTGAGAGCGTGAGCGCAGTGTACGCGAAATTAAACTCGGCACGTACTGCAGAATCACTCCGTGTGCCTGGGACGCCCGCAGTCTATCCGCGGAACCTGGCAGCCTGCCGTGGGGTGCGGGGGGGAGCGAGGGAGGCCACCAGGGCCATCGCCACTTGTCCCCATGGCGTAGCCCTCGGTGTGTGCCTGTTTGCCCCAGCCAGAGGCGGGACCCAAGTCGGGTGGGGTCCCGGGGGCAGGGGGCAATGGGGAGGCCGTGAGTCCCCACTGCTCCAGCTCCCGCCCAGGGGACAGTCAAACCGGAGCACCTGGGACAGGGCTGGGTCTCAGGACGCAGGGCTGGCCCCATCCAGCCACTCCCAGCGGGCAGAGCGGCAGCAGGCCCCCTGCAGACAGCGGAGGGATGGAGCCAGCCCCATTCCCCGAGAAACGCCAGAGGGACAGCGACCAGGCTCCACGGGACCCCCGCAGGGAGGCTGCCAGACCCCCAGGCTCGGCCACACGTGGGGTCCCCCCACACCTCTCCAAAGTCTGCGGCATCTCCTGGGGCCCTTGCCCGCAGCTCCCTGCTGAAAACCAGCTGCCACCCCCCACGGCTGCCCGGGAGTTCCCTCCGCATGGTGGCGGGGCCCGTGCTGGGGGCTGTGCTCCCTCACCGTGGGCCGCCCCTCCGGGAGCGCCTGTGGCCAGCCCTTCCCTAAGCCCCTCACTCCCCGGGAGCCGGCCAGCCACATGGGAGGCCAAGCATCACGAACGGCAGCGCAGGGCAGCCCTCCCCTCCAGCCCGGGGCTCCCCGAGTCCCCACACCCACAGTGAATGGCCCGTTTCTCCAACGGCTGCACCTACATGACACCACACCGCGTGGCACGGGCTCCGGCTGGCACCGCAGGGAGCAGCCCGCGTGAGAACTGTTCTCAGAGCTGCCCCACGAGGCAGGCCCCCTACCACCCCCGCCGTACAGAGAAGGTCGCTGAGGCACAGAGCGGCCCAAAGTCACGGCCCGTGAGTGAGGTGCCGGCGCCTGCATCTCTGCAGGTTGGCCGAGTCCAGCTTGGGGCGGGGTCCAGCTTCCTCTGAGGACCCATCTCTAAGACGATGGCCACCGAGAATGGCTGGCAGATTCAAGGGACACTGGTCCCAGGCCAGGGATGTGAACTGATCATTAGCCCAGCAGGGGACCATCCTCAGGGCCCCGCTTCGCCCTTCTTTGGCTCCGACGCTACCTCCTCAGAGCTGCCCTCCAGCCTTCCCGACGTTTCTGGGCTGGTCAGTGCCCACGGAGGACAGGGCCAGAGGGCCCAGCTCCCAGCTGGCGTGCAGGGCAGGGTGCGGGGAAGGGGCGTGTGACTGCAACCCCCGTGTGCCTGTCTTAATCTGCATATTACTTCTCTGTACTTCTAACTAACACGTGTCCCACGTGGTCTCCGGTCACTGTGGCCGGCAAAGCCACAGCGGGCGAGACCTGATTCTTGTCCGGTCCCTGGGCTGACGGTGTCATTCGTGGCCACACTTCAGCACCAAGGAACAACGCCCGACACACAGCGGGAGCTCAAGAAACTCGGACTGAGGCAGGGTCTTTCCTCTTCGCCATCGCTCTGTCCGCCCCCCCTACCGACAGTGGGACCCTCCCCGCTCCCGCCCTGTCCCCAACTCCCTGGGTGCCGACCCTGGGGCCCCACCAGCTAGCCCTCGGCCCACGCCTGCAGACCGCTTCTCAGAATAAAGCAGTGAAGCCAACAGCCCGCAGGGGTCGCGGTCGACACCTGGAGCTGGTGACGCCATCAGGGCCTCATCTCGCACAATCGCAGAGCTGCGCCCGGGGTGCATGGGCTCTCGCGCCTCCCGCCACGAAGGTGAAGGGACAGGGAGGCTCCTGTTGGTGACTAAGTCCCAGATGCTAAAACGCCACTGTGCCTCGTTCACGGGAGCAGGGAACGGAACTTTCAGTTGGACGGGAGAAAGAATGGCAACGCGACACCCTCCTCAGCCCCTGTCCCTGGGCCCCTCCGGTGCTCCCCAGCTAGACCCCCATCTGGGAGGCGGCCTTCGCCGGTGCGTCTGCCCGCCCGGTGTGCCGAGCCCTCTGGGGCTGACCTCGCCACCCGCTCCTGCACGACTGTCTGGCCCGAAGCAGCTGCCCTTCCCCGGGCTCCCTCGGCGCTGGCCCCGTCCTGCCTGTCTACAGCTTCGGAGCTACTGGTGTTTCCAGAAGGCACGGGGTCCCTGGCCACCCCGACCCCATCTCCAAATCACTGTGACAACCCGAAATGCCCCCCAGGCAGCTGCTCCTGGTTGGGAACACCCACCTTATCCCAGAGAGGCGCCCTGAACTGTGTCTGCCCTATGACCCCGTGTCCCCCAGTCCCCCCAACTACACGGTGACAGGGTGGTGCCAGTCCTTGGCTGTTAGATCGCTCCAAGGAAGGATGTCAAGATGCCTGGCACGTCCTGGGGGCAGCCCCCACCAGGCTGGGGGCTGAATCACTCAAGAGCCTTGTTTGTCCCTTTAAAACGCCTCTGCTCGCCCAGCGTGTCCCACGCCCACGGCAACCGGAAACGCCTGTGAGCACCTGAGCCGAGCCCGAGCCCGGAGGTGGGTGGCATCCTCCTCCTCTCCGGAGCCCGGAGCTGGTCACAGGAGGGTGGGGTGTCCCCCCGCAGCCCCCAGGGCCGGGGCGGGCACTCGGACGTCACACACGCTCACCACAGGGGCCCCAAAGGCCACAGGGGTGCTGGGATACAGGAATGGGCCTGGTCACTGCTCCCTCCCCAATGGGACCACACACCCAACACCTTAGGGACTGGCCTCCTGAATGTGCACCCCGCTTCCCAACAAAGCAAGCTCGTGGCCCTGCCCCCCACCTGTTCCTCTCTGGGGCGCGCTGTCCGCGGTGGGCACCACCGCCTGGGGCCCACACCAGGCACCCGGGGCTAACCTGGGCCAGGGTGGGAGTGACTCAGTCAGCAAGCAGGAGGCGGGGCCAGGCCTGGGCAGCGAGGTGATAGGGGAGGGGTCACGGGCTTGGCGGATGGTGCTCTGAGCCCTGGGGACCCCCTTTGGGACCCAGTGTCCCCATCCTGCACACTAAGCAGTCAGGTCAGGTGGTACTGAGCCTGCCCTACAGACACCGCCGATCCTGCCCACTCTGGGAGTCCTGGGGGCACTTGCAGGCACCTGCCACTGGAGATCAGGCTGTGGCTGAGGACGGCAGGGCCCCTGGCAGGTGGGGGGGGGGAGTCCCAGAGCTGGGGCTCCCGCAGGGTGGGCCGCCCCTTACCGGTGGGCTCTGGCCCAGGTCCTGTCTCCAGCCCGGGTTCAGGGCCGCCCAGCACCCCCGTGCTGAGGGAGGCCCGCCTCGAGGCGCTGCTGGGTGGCCGTCTACCTGCCCCCGCCCTCCGACCGGGGTCCGGCTCCGTCCCGTCACCCAGGCCCAAGCCGCTGCTCCTCCCCCAAGATGAGCGGGGCGGGGGGCAGGGGTCGGGGCCTCTGGGGGTTGAGGTCAGGGCAGTGGGTGAGGGAGGGGGCTGACGGGTCCCCCAGGGCTGCCCTGTCACCCGGCCAAGCCTCCAGAACCCAGGGAACACTGAGCGCCAAAGAGCAGCGAGCTTCCTGGGCTGGGCCCCAGGCTGCCTCCCCTCCCCCCCTCCACACCCTGCCTTGCCCCCCGCCCCCCCACCTGTTCTGAAGGCCACCCGAGGCCCAACACTCGCCTCGCACGCAGTGTGCCCTGCATGGGGGCCCTCCCAGGGGTCAGGGGGCTGGCCGAGCACCAAGCAGCAGCACAATGCCTGAGGTGAGGTCACCCAGACGGGGGCTGTGCCGAGCCCCTGTGCCTGCGGCAGACCTGGGGAGACAGTGTCACGAACTACCCAGAGGCCGCCACCTCCACCCGCCATGCACAGGAAGAACCCCTAGTCGTATACTAGAGCCGTGGCCCCGTGACCTCAGAAGGCGGCCTCACTTGAGCTCGAGGTCCTTGCATATACAACCGGTTCAGAGGAGGCCGTGCAGGAGTTGTGGGGGGCCCGGATGTGACAGGAGCGGAGAGAGACCTGAAGGCAAACGCACGGCTAACGGCAGGGCACGTGAGGCCCCGCAGCCACGGAAGGAGCGCCGTGCCGGGGCCGCCGCGGAAGCCGCGAGGCCTGGAACGGGTGGCCCCTCCGGCTTCGGAGAACCAGCTCGGCCAACACCTTGATCTTATCTGTGGTGTCTGTCCCCGCAGCCCAGGGACGCCGCCACTCCCGGCCCCTGGCACCTGGCCCAGGCCTGGCACGTGGAGGTGCTCGGCAAACCTGCTGCCCAGACTCGGGGAGCACCCGGGAAACAGGCAGAGCCCACAGGGGGCCCGGGAAGCTGGGCAGCAGGGCCGAGCCCCGAAGGAGGCGGTGGGCGGGCACGCCGGAGACGCCGCCGCCGCGGCCACAGACAGACGAGGGGGTGGGGCAAGGCTGGCCTGGCCCTCCCGACCGGAGCTCCCAGGCCCACCTAGGATTCCGGAATTCCTGCCGAGAGAGTGGGTGCACGGCCCTCGCACCCAGAGCTTCCTGCGACCCATGGCCTGGTAAGGCCAGAGGCCTGCGCCCTGCCCCTAGCGAGGCGGTCTCCACGTCGGAGGACAGGCCAGCCTGCATCTCGCCTTTGGCTGCCGTGCGCTTCCACCTGGGAACGTGGGGCGGGGCCTAGAGTGGGAGTGGGGAGAGAGGCTGTGGCATCCCCGCCCTCAGGCAGCTCAGGGCACCTGCCTGGACCTGCTCCCAGGCCCACAGACCAGGACGGCTGCCCGCCGGCACGTCGGCGGGGCTGCGATCCGGGGTGGGTGGCCCTGGGCTGGAGCCCTCACCCTCCTGAGCCCGTGGGCAGCGGCCTGACCCCACAGACCCCAGGGCCACGTTGGCAGACAGAGAGGATCGGGGCTGGCTTTGGTGCGGGCACAGGGGTGGCAGAGAGGCCGGGGCTGGGAGCAGGGAGATGGCCCGACGCCCACCCCAGGCCCTGACATGGGTCTCGAGTCTCGGTCAAAAGCCCCCTGAGCCAAGTCAGGCCTCGGGGAGGAGGTCTGGCTTCCAGGGGAGGTGTCCAACCTGTCACTGCCGGGGCAGGACAGACCCTGGCTCGGCGTGGCCTTCGCGAGCCCCTGTGCTGGCCCGTCTCCCCATCCAGGGTCACGGTCAGGCCGACACGCGTGCCCCCGTGCGTGGGTGCCCGAGCAGAGGCGTGAGTGAGCGTGCTCTCCTCCTGGTGTTGCAGCCCGGCCTGCATGTCCCCGGCCCCCCTCCAGAGGCCTCCCCAGCCCGCAGGCCTGCCAACCACAGGCTGGCAGTGTTTCTAATTACGCAGCTAGTGCACCAACAAAACAACCAGCGTCTCCTAGGCTCGCCGGCCCCTGCCTAGGACGTCTGTCCACGGCTCCTCGGGGACCTGGCCCTGCCTGCTGCTGGGGATACACGGGGGCTTCTCCTCAGGCCAGCCGCCAGCACACGGCCAGGCCGGCCTCTGTGCACCCAGGGCTGCCGACTCGCGTCTCTGGTGCCCGGGAACAGCTGTAGCAGAGCTGCAGAGGCAGTGCCCCAGGCCCCCCAAAAGCTGGCCTCCACTGGACAGGTCGCGGGGGCAGGCAGAGGGCAGATGAGGTCCGGCTGCGTCAGGCTAGACAGGGACAAGTCTGGGATGGCGGGGGCCGGGGCTGGGGCTGGGGCTGGGGCCAGGAGGGGTCCCAGGGAAGAGTTCAGACTGTTCTAACCTCGTGTGAAAACCAGGGGCCGACAGGAGAGGGGCCTGGCTGTGCGCCCCTGTCTCAGGCCTCAGGGCTAGGATGCACAAAGCTTCCAGAAAGTGTAGCGCCGGGACTGGGCAGCCGCTGACGTCACAGGCTTTGAGGACAGCAGGCCGGGCCCAGGGCCATGTGGGCCACGGACGGACAGTGGCTCCAGGTCTCACGTGCTCGTCCGTAAAGCAGGTAACGCACCGGACCCTCACTGGACACGCTAACAGACCTGACCCCCGAGTCCAGCTCACGGTCGGAACTTGTCTCCGGGGCTGGGCGCCGTCCCCTGAGGGGGTCTGAGTGGCCTCTGCAGACCCCAGGGTAGGGGCGGGGGGGAGAGCGTCCCCCTCCCAGCAACCTCCAGGGACGGTTGGGGCAGCTGCCTTTACCACACGCCCAGAAACGGGCAGAGAGGCTGCGTGGGGTGGGAGGCCGGCGTGGCAGAGGCGCGGCGGACGGACCACCTCCCTGAGGAGCAGGGCGAGGTGGCCGGCACAGAGCCATTGCATCAGCAGGTGGCCTTGTCAGACCTTGGCTCCCCGGGGCCCCCACGTGCCCCTCTCCAAGCCCTGTCCCCATGTTGGGGACATGATGAAACCTCAGCCCTTTGAGCTGCAGACAGAGCAAGGCGACGCCCGAGGTGAGGGCCCCGCGGGGACCCGGGTACACGATGGGCTCCCGCCATCCACCCAGAAGGGGGACACAGACCCTGTGCGTGGCCTGTGCACCAGGTGACCTGCAAGAGCCTGCTGACCACGGCTGGGCACAGACCCCGGGCGGGCTCCAGGAAACGTGGGGGATGCCCAGGGCACCAGAGTGCCCCTCTTCAGAGTCCGTGCCCCCGGCGCACGTGGTCAGAGTGGGCACAGAGAAGCAAAGGCATCTGCTAGGAGCCTGCTGGCGCCCACCCCTGCTGGCAGGTGGTCCCAACCCTGGGGCAGAGGAGCGGTGGCCAGGTCGTGTGTGGCACTGACAGTCCCGTGCCCGTCCCTTGTGCCCAGGTACCGCCCGCTCCGCAGGGCCTGGCACACAGCAGGACGCGCATGAGTCCCCAAGTGCATGGTGGTGCGGAACCTTCTTGGCACCAGCTGCTGGGCCGGGTTCCGTGGCTACAACTGGGGCGGGTGCAGACAGGTGCTCCCTAACTGAGGACTGCAGCGAGGGGTCAGAGAGATACGCAACAACCCGTGCCCAGTGTCGGGAGGCCAGGCAGGTGCTCTGGAAGCATCGGGGGACCAGAGGCGAAACCCGCCAGCGTGTGCTAGTGATTCAGCACCACGGGCACGGTGGCGGGAGCTGGCCGAGCTCCGCTCCCAGCTGTGGCCTCTGGACGGCGCTCTAGCCTGAGGGAGGGCCACAGGCTGCGCTGCCCCCCAGGCCTGCCTCCTCACCTGTAAAGTAGGATGACACTCGTCATCACCACTGCTGGGACCAGTAATCCCCACACTCACATAAGTCTCCTCTTCGAGCCACCACCGTTTCTCATCTTAAGCAGAGGCCCAGAGGCTACCCTGGACCCAGGGCTGCCCACCCTCCCCTCCAACCACAAGGAAGCACCGAGTCTCCTCCCCACCCGACCTGGGCCCACTGAGCAGGTCCCCATGCCGGACAGGTCTGGCTGCCACCCTGCAGGCACGGGGACCCAGATATGGCCGGGCTCCCCGAGAGCCGCGTGCTGCCGGCGGGCCACCAGAGGGCACCCGGTCCGCAGAGGCCCAGCTGAGTCACACGGAGCAGGAGGGGACAGGGCTGGTGGCCACTGCCCTGGGAGGTCACCCTGTTTCTTCTGCCCCACGTGGCACTGGCACTGGCACTGTCCTCAGCGCCTGGGCCCCGTAGGGCATCCTGGGTTCTGGGGCTCCTGCGGGGATGCAGCTGCGGGGGTGTGGCTATGGGGACATCGAGCAGGGCAGCTCCCCAGCAGAGGAGCCGTGGGGCACTGGCAGGGAGCGGACAGTCCCCCGCATTCCAGACCCAGTGCGGGGTGGTGCCTGCAGCCACGGCCAGGACGATGCTTGGACAGCTGCTGGGTGGCCACACTCCCCCGGCTGGTCGGACAGCACCCGGCCCCACCCATCACGCGCACAGCAACGCACTTTGCCTGCCTTCGGCCCCCAGCCCAGGGCATCCTCCAGCCCATGGGGGATAAGACCCAGCCCCCGCCCCTTCCCCCAGGCCTCCCCCGCTCCTGGCTTCTCTTCTAGCCCTCCGCGGCCACCCAAACTCTGCCGGTCTGTCTCTCAGTCTAACCGGGAGAGAGGGAGGCCTCGGGGTGTGTGTCTGGGGTGGCCCCTGAGGACACGTGGCGGAGCAGGACATGACACGTGCAGGAGGGCAGCAGGGGTTCCCAGCTTCGATCCCAGATCCAGGACTGTGCCGGGGCGGAGACCCCGGTGTCCGGGGAAAGGTCCGACAGCACTGCCTGGACACCCAGTCAGGAAGTCCCTCTGTGGGGTGGGGGGGTCGGGGGTGGAGCGTGGGCCACACTGAGAGGCAGGCCCTGGGCGCCCCCCAGGGAAGGGGGGTGCCGACGGGAGAGGAAGGCACAGGAATGTCTGACTTGGGCGCCTGAGGGGGGGCCTCTCCAGAGCCTGGGGGTGGGGGCGTCGCGGAGGGGGCGGGTCTCTCAGGGCAGCCAGCTTCTCCTGAGGGGAGCTGTGGGGGCCTGGCTGCCCCCTCCCCCTGGAACATGCACCACACTGATGCGCTCCCCTCTCGGCGGCATTCCTGAGCCCTGGCCACTCCATGTCCCCCGTGTCGCCGATTCAGCACAGCTCTTACCTGTCCCCCCACCGCCCCCGTTAGGAAGGAGTCCCCAGGACAGGAGCCCGGTCTCCTCTGCTCTGGCCCGCCGCCCCGGGCACCCTACGTAGGCCCGGCGCGGCTGCGGGCACGGCCGCAGTGTGAGGATGAAGTCTGCGGGGTGGGGGTGGGGGTGGGGGTCCCTGGGACACTACCCCATCTCCCTCCCGCACAGCCCTGCTGTCCCCAAAGCTCCTCAGCGGCCAGCAGGACGGGGGTGGGAAGGGCTGCCTGGCAGCTGCCGGTCTGAGGCCGCCTGGGAGGGTCAGTGCTCTCACAAAGAAACGACATGGCCCCTGGGCCGGGTCCAAAATGCCGACCACCTGCAGCTGGACTCCGAAGGAAGTGCCTCCGAGTGCCAGGCGGGCGGGCGCACGCTCCGGGGCAGAACCTCTGCCAGACAGCATTCCTGCTCATGGGGCAGCGGTCATACCTCCCCCCTCAACCAGCGCCCCTAGGCTGCCTTGGCTGGGACCCCCAGTCGACCCGGGGGCACCTCCCGGAGAGGCCCGCACAGTCCGGTGAGAGTTCCTAGCCCGCGCCCCCGTCAGCTGCGCCCCGACAGCCACCCCGCAGCTCAGCCCTGGCCGAAGGCGAGGGTGGCCGGCGCGCCCGCGGGGTCTAGAACTCCAGCCCCGCCACCGCGCTGGAGCCGTGGCCCTGGAGGAGCGCACCGAGCCGGGCCGTCCGGGCACAGCCCGGTGAGGACAACTCCACGGGAAGGCGACCGGTGAGCCACTTAAGGGTTGGTGGCGACGGAGTGGAGGGAGGACGGCGCGGGGCTCGGAGGTGAGGGCCCAAGGGAGTGCGGGCGAGCGGGGGCGCAGGGGGCTACTCGGAGCCTGGGCGGCCGGTGCAGGCGGCGGGGTTCGGGCGCCCGGGGCGCGTAGCCGCGCAGGGCCGAGTGGGGGCGCGGAGGAAACCCGGGCGCGCTGGGATCTGGGGCCCGCAGCCCCGACTTACCGGAGATCTCCGCCTGGGGCACGTCGCTCAGGCTGAAGCCCTTGGCGCCGTAGATCTGCCGGACTTCGCCGCAGCTCCGGCTCTTGCTGGCAGGGTCCCCGCGGGCGCAGGAGGCCAGCGCGACGGCCGCGCACAGCAGCCACCAGCCGCCGGTCCGGAGCTCCATGGCGGGGCCGCGGCGACCCGAGCCGCCCGCCGCGCCTCTTTCGGGTCCGGTGGGGCCCGCGCAGCCCCGGCCCGCGAAGGGCAGAGCCAAGGTCCCGGCGCGCGGCTCGTGGTCCGCAGGCGGCGGCGGCCGAGGAGGCGGAGACAACAAAAGCCGCCGGCGGCGCAGGGCGCGCGAGGCTCGAAGACCGGCCGCTCTGTCGGGCCGCCCAGCGCAGAGGGCGAGCGCGCAGTCCCGGCTCGGCACCTCCCCCGGCCCGGCCCGGCCCCTCGGCCGCCTGGGAGAGGCGGGGAGGGCGGCGCAGGGGAGGGGCGCGCGGGGCGGGAGAGGGCGCGCGGGGCGGAGCGCGGGGCGCGACCGGGCCCACCGGGCGCTCCTGCCCTCCCCGAGGACTTGGGGGCTTGGTGGCTCCCTTGAGGCCGTCCACTGCCCGAGGGAGGGGGGGCAGCTGGGGCGCGTGCGGGCCGCGTCCGGGGTCCCCGAGGGCGGCCCCACGCCCAGCGCCCAGGGCGGCGGCACCACCTGTGGGGGCGGGGCGGGCGGGGGCGCGGAGGCCGGGCTTCCCCGCCGGACGTGACGTCACACCCCTCGCGCGCCTATCAGGGGCCTCCCCGCCCACAGCCGAGTTCAGCATCCTTCGCATCCTGCCCCCAGCGGCTCGCCCCACTGTCCCGCACCCTGGCAGCGCGCCCCGGTCCGCACCCGCGCGCCCGGCCCCCCGCCCACCCCGCGGGCCGCTGCCTCCCTCCTCGCCTGCACCCCTTACCGCCCCGGTCCCCGCCCCGCTGAGCGCCTTTCCCACAGCTCCCCTCGCACCGGGTGTTTCCGTGGGGGACGGCGGGGGCCCTGTGCGCGGGAAAGTAGCCAAAAGCCTCCACCCGACGCGCTCCTTGCCCCGTAGTGGGGATGGCCGCTTGGTCGTTGGAGGTTTTCAGTCTGTGTTTGGCCCCCTCCGCGTGACTCTTTGGATACTCAAGAAACAAGGGCGTCTGTCTGGTGGCCTGGGCTGCTGGGCGGTGGCAGGCGATGTCTTGGAGGAGGGACGAGGTCGGACCGCGGCAGGTCAGGTTGCTGGGTAACAAGGAGAGCGGGAGTGGAGAGAGACAGGCCCGGAGCCCCGCGGGGGCTGGGCTGGGGTCCGTGGGCGCTGGGGAGAAGCGCCGGCTCCTCCGTGCCATTCTTCCCAGGCTGCTGCACCCCTTCCGGGGGCCTCTTGTCCCCGCAGGCCGCAGAGACCACCAGGCTTGGCCGGGACACAGACCCCGATGCCCCGTTGACGGAAATGGGAGGAAAGCAAATAGGTCAGAATCGGTGCAGCAGGGACCACCCGGCCCACGGGATGCTGCCCCCACCCCCAGTCTGTCTGCCGTGCGCGCCGAACGACAAGGCCCCCTCGTTGCCTCCCAGAGCTGGCTGCTCCCTTCACCCGGCGACACGGCTGCTGCCTGAGAGGGCGGCGGGGCCCCAGCTCAAGTCTGCAGCCCTCCTGCCCCGCCACGCACACACCTGCTGCCTCAGCGCGGGGTGACTCACGGGTTCCGCGCCGTGCGCGCCGGGGCCTGCTCCTGCCTGCCTGGGCCCCGGCGTCCCCCCAGTGCCTGCCTGACTGAGGCCACCCGGGGGAGCGGGGGTCAGGGACGCCCGGCCCTCAGCCCACCCTGTCTGGACAAGCTGCCGGCCACGTGCTTCCAGCCAGGCAGGAGACAGCCTGGGGCTTAGGCCCCACCCGAGGCTCGAGAGTCGCCCGCTCTCCCTGTCACTGTTGTTCAGGGCATCCCTGTCGCCTCCTCTTAACTCAGGCCAACTGGAGGTTCCGGAGGGGCCATCAGTGTCCAGCGCGTTTCCAGACAGCAGTAGGGCTGCAGGAGGTGTGCAAAGGCCCTACCCCCGCACAGGGTCACGGTAGGATTCCCACCTCACAGACCACTTGCATCCGGACCCCTCCCCTAGCGAGGACACTGTCCTCGGCCGAGTCGGAGCTCTCCTTGCAGGGGCCTTGGCACCAGGGCAGTGAGGAGCCGTGTCTGGCCCTGAGGAAGACGGTGGCAGCGTGGCCACGTGCAGGCGGCGGGCGCTGGCGGGGCAGAGGCGGCCTGCAGCCTCCCTCTCGCTCAGGGGCCTGGGGCTCTGGCCCGTTGCTGCTCCACCCTGTGCTCAGCCCCCAGTGCCCTCCAGGTTGGGGCTGGGCTGAGGTGCCCGGGAGTGGGGCCTGCAGGGCCACCGGGACACCTGTGCCTCCCCGCGGCAGTGCAGTGTCTTTCCCAGTTGCGCTGGGACAGCCAGTGGGGAGCAGCAGAGCGCCTGCCCGAGGGAGACGGTGGGTAGCAGGCAAACCGGCTCACCAGTCCTGCCCTGAGGGCAAAGGACGACGAGACGCCAGTCCCGGCTCAGACCGGACCCCACCGCCGGCCAGCCATGCCGTTGGGATGCGACGCTGGGCTTCGTTCCCGTGTCATTCCCGTGCACACCCAGGGGAGGGGCCGAGATGGCTGCCCGGTGCACCGGTGACCCAGCGCGAACCCAGTGCAGAACCAGCTCTGGGGGGCCCGCCCTCGGGGGCCACGCCACAGTGCCGGCCCATGGCCTTGAGGGACGGCAGGTGGGACAGTCCTCCCAGCTCTGGACGGGGTCAGCACCTGCCAGAGAGCCTTGATGATGCGGAGCAGGGAGGCCAGGTGCAGGGACAACGGCCACTAGGTGGTCACAGCTCGAGGTAGCTCTGCGGAAGCTGTCAGAGGCCCACAGAGCCTCCCGCCCTGTCCCCAACCCACGGGAGCGCTTTTGTCCCGTAGGCGTGGATGCTGTTTCTAGGGGGGGCGGGGCCCCCACTCGGGCTGCACAGCGCGGGGGAGCTGCCCGAGGGCCGGCTGTCAGGCCCTGCCGTCCACTGCCGCTCGCCCTGGTCCCAGCGCAGCCCTGCCCTTCAGCTCCGGGTGAGGGATGCCGCTGGCCAGGCTGGGGCCACGTGGCTCCCACAGCCCTGGTGTCGGGAACCAGGGCCACGAGGCTCTTGGGCCACGTGACATGAGGAAGGAGCAAGGGGGTGAGCCGTTTTCCCCTGTTGCTGTGTTGGGGGCAGTGACGTGCAGTGGGGGCTGAGAAGAAAGGACCATTCGGGGTCTCGGGAGTGGGAGTGTGGGCGCACCCATGTTTCCGTCTCCTCGAAGAGCGGCTCCAGTCCTGGAGGGCAGCACCCGCCCCCACTTCCTGGCTCCGGCCCCGGACAGGCTGGGGAGGCAGGGCCCTGACCGCTCAGAGGACACAGGGAGCCAGCCGGCCACCGCTGCCTCCTCCCTCAGCAGCGGTCCTGCTCCCGCTCTCTCGGGAGTCCTGCGGGTCTGGGCTCCCCTTCCCTGGCCATTGGGGTGCGTCTTCTGTTGGAGGTCTTTTGGGACCCCCAACGTTTCTGAGTAGACTGAGCAGTTAAAACTGCTTCCACTCTCCGTGCGCCGCTCAGAACATCACTGCCAGTGGCCTCCCCAGCAACCCCCCTCCGCTGGCCGTAGGGCACATGAGGCCCAAATGCGCTGGGCAGGCTGGGGCGCGGGAGCGGGGCAGGCCTGGGGCTGCAGGATGGACAGCATGCAAGCACCACCCTCCTGCGGGGGCGGGTCACCCTGTGCCAACTTCCACCTCCCTGCAGGCCCAGGGCCGGGGGGGCGGCAACGGACTTCAAGGCCGGCTCCTTGGCAGCCACTCTGCCTTTGACCAGCCCAGGCAGGCCTCTCTCGTCCACGCCCGGCAGAGGGGAACCGATTCAGAGCGAGCATCCTGGTCAGCCACACGGGGTAGTGGGGGGCCCCTTGGAGAGTGGGCACAGTTTCCCTGGCCCTCAGCTCCGGCCTGGCCCGGCCCCCCTGGGCGGGCTTCCTGCGCCTCCTGGCTCCTCGGCTCATCCAAGGAGGGAGGGAGAAGCCCAGACACCGGCCTCTGGGCACAGGTGACACGTTGGGACAAGGCACTGCACATGCCCAGCGAGCTGAAACGGGCGCAGGGCCCCTCGGGAGCCCGGTTGCCAGGACCTGCCCGGCCCTCGTGTGCCACTTCCCTCCCAGACTGACCCTGGCTCCCCACTCTGCACGGTCAGGCTGGTTGTTCTAGAACCAGCGTCAGTCACGAGCCCGGGATACAACCAGAAGCAGCCGGGCGTCTGGGCATCGCCCACTCCTTACATCGTGGCCCGTCCGTCCGTTGAAACAAGCCAGACTCTCCGCCGTCCCCAGACGTCCCTGGTGGCCCACCATCGTCCTCATCTCTGGGCAGGCCCGAGGTCACGTCCAGCTCCAGTAGGGATAGACACCTTTGCTCCGGCCCCTGACAGCCCCACCTCAGCCCAGGCCGACCCTCACCTGCGCATGTGCGCCCTGGACACACCCCACGCGTGCGGGGACCACTCACCCACGTCACCTCCGGGGCCCTCCCGTGGGGAAGAGGCGCACCTTCAGGACCGTTTGGAATGAGACTCAGATGTCAGACCGTCTGTCTTCTAACAGCTGCGGGTCGCCGGCCAGCCCGCTGCTGACCCCTCTCGTGGCCTCGGCGGGCCCCAGCCCGAGCCCGCTTCCCCTCGGCCGCGGCCTCCTTCCCACCCTGCCTGCCGATCTGGCAGGAGCTGCTCTCGCCAAGTGACCCTCTCCATGTCGCCCCCGCTCACGTCCACGTGGGGCGTTTTGATTTAAACGCACTTCAGAGACACACGTGGAGACGTCCCCTGTGGGCTGGGGGTCGGAAACACGCAGAGCCCCTCGCAGTGGCTGGCGGAAGGGACAGGGCCCGTGCGTGTCGGCACCTGAGTGGCAGTGTGCGCGGGGAGCAGGACAGCTGGGACCCGGAGCTGCGCGGCACGTGCCCGGCATGGGCACGGGGTGGCTCTGCCTGCTCAGGAGGGCCGGCCCTCAGGCCTCGGGAGTGGGGAAGAGCTGGCAAAGGAATGCTGGGCGGCCGCGGCTGCCCTCAGGCTGGACCCAGTGCGTGGGAATTTACACTGTGAGCAGTTCGAAGAGCCTCGGGCAGCGCGTGTGTGCGTGATCACTGAAACCGCAGACTCGGAAGCGCGTGAACAGAAAGGAAAGTTCCCGCGCAGGCCCGCGTCACACCATCCCACGCAGAGTGATGGAGGCCAACTGCAGGCATATTCTGGAACGTTCCCTGGGCGCTCCTGAGGGCCCTGTGGTCTGTCGGGCATGGGAGGGGGCAGCTTTTCTTTTGACCGAAGTCTAAGTCCACACCTGATCCACAACCTCCCCGTCCTTTCCTTTTCCACCCGTTCCCTACGTTTGAAAAATCCCCGCGTTTCCCTCTAGCCAGGCTGGTGCCAGAGGGTCTCGTTGTTTCCCGCCTCTGAGGACTTCTGACGCACGTGCAGCTTCCTGTGGAAGGGCTGATCAGAAGCCCGTCGGCCGAGGGATGGGGTGGACCATCGAGGACCGTCTTCCAAAAAGTCCGGACGTGGGCGGCCCCGGGCTCCACGGGAGTGGCTGTTGGCCAACCTGGGGACGAGACGCGTGCTCTCCCGCATGTCCCCCCGACCCGAGCCCTGTGAGGCCAGGACTCGGACACGTCCTCATAATCTCCTCAAGCCCTCTGCCGTTTTCACCTTCATCGCTGGGCCTTTTTGCATTGATTTCTGAGCAGCAGTTTATGGATTGAAGACCTTTGCCTGGAATCGGGCCGCAGTCCCCGCCGCCACCCCCGGCCCCACGCCGCCCCTGACATGAGTTACCGGAAAGACCGCGTCTTTCTCTGCTGCGGGCCTCACTTTGATCTCCGTGCGGGGGTCCGTCGAAGGCTCGTTTTCCAGGACACGCATCCCCTGCTCTCCGAGACCCTCAGCTCTTTCTTTTGAATGTTCTGCATGAAACGTTGGGTTCGGCCTGTCCGACCCCATAAATAACGGATGAGAGTGGCCCTGGATTTATAGATTTGTTCTGGGAGAACTCTTTTTACCCCCCTTAAAACTGAGAATTTTACGTGTTCCAAATGTCTCCCCTTAGTCTGGTTTTTGAGTTGTTTTTGTTGTTGTTGTTTTTGTTTTTGTTTTGTCATCTAGGTCTTTTATGTTTGGGGATTTATTTGTGCATATTCTCAGCGGTGGTGAGCCGTACTGTCGACGGCGTGTTCATCGGCCGTTACCGTGCACAGGACGGTCACTGGCCACGGAGCGCCAATTTTTTTTTTTTTTTTTTAATCTCACAGCTCCGCTAAATTGCCTGACAAGTTCTAATGACGAGCGGACCGCCTTCTGATTTCTTGGTTGCACCTACAATTAGTCATAACTTGATCTTTGAATTTTCAAATATTTATGCCTGCCGTTCCTTTTAAAACCACGTCGGTGCCGTGGCTCGGATCTCTAGAATATCGATAAACGACACACTGTAACGAAAGTGTTGGTGAGGGCAGGTTTGTGTTCTTCCCCGACTGTAACGGGGGTGCTTTTGAAGTGTTATCGTTAATCCTGATGGTGGCTAACGGTTTCTAGGAGAAACTTTATCGTGTCAGGAAAGCCTCCCTCCCCTGTGCCCGCCATGCCCAGCATCGGGGACTCAGGCCCTGCCGTCTGTCCTCTCACATCTTTGCACGGCTGGTCACTGGCGAGGTGCACTTGCAGGTCAGGGCAGCCCCCACCCAGGGCTGGAGGGCACAGACGCCACTGCTCACGAGGCCTGGGTGCTGGGCTGGGCCCGCGGGCCCCTGTGCCCTGGGCAGACCCCAGCACGGGGCACACACGGCAACGGAGACGCGCACCCCTGATCCTGGCAGAAACCACCACTCAGCGTTGTGGACTCTTGGCTGCCGGCCCTGTGAACGGGCTTGGTGGCTTGTCATGACACGTGGGCGTGTGGCTCTGGGGCTCCCTGGGATGTGGGGCCCATCTGCCGACGGCATGGGGCTCTGGGAGCCCCACCCTCCCCAGGGGGCTGCCGAAAGCCCCCTGATCAGGACGAGGGTGCGGGAGAGCAACCAGCACGCCCAGAGGACTGAGCGGCAGGCGGCATCTTTGGGACCCTGGGCCCCTGTCCCGAGAGCCCAGCCGGGGGCCTCAGTGCCCCCTGGGCCCCCTGCCTCGGGCCTGCCCACTCGGGAGGCCATCCTTCCACCCTTCGTCCTTTGGCTTCCTGCCCTGTTTTCCCGGGGGGGGGGGCCCCCAATGAGGCGAGATGAAGGTCAAGTGTTGGCTGTGACCCCAGGCTGCTTCACGCTGCTCCCAGCCCCCATCACTGCAGGACAGTCCCCGGCCCCCCGAGCAGAGCCCCCAGCCTTTTGGGCCATGTGGGTGGTGCCTGCTGACCCAGCCCACAAAGGGCCCAGGACCGTGTCTGTTCGGCCCGTCACCTCTGAAGTGGATGGGCAGGGCAGCGGGCAGGGCCTTAGAACCCAGAAGACCCTCGAGGCTGCCCCCCGCCCGCCCCCCCGCTGGGCCTGGCAGCCCCGGGGAGAGGCTGGCCCACCTGGCCACCGGCACCTGGGCCGGCCCCGGCGTCCCCAGAGGCGCCACATTGACCGTTTGAAAGTAAAATAGGAAATGCGAAGCCGGGAAAAGTTCCCGGAGGCCCTTCGGTCGCCACGAGGGACCCCTGCACGGAGATTTTGATGACAGAGGCAGAACCAGCAGCGCGCAGGCCAAGTTTCCCGCAAAGGCACGGTGGTTTGGCTTCTCGTTTTTTTCTTCCTTAAATTATAGGAGGAAGATGCGCTTGGCGAAGTATAGCTTGGGATTTGCCCAAACTATTTGAAAAAAAAAACAAGAAACACAAGGTTGTTTTTTTTTTTTTTGCTCAAACTCTAAAAAAATCCTTTGATTCTACTTGAATTTTGAGGTCTGTGCTTATGGCCCTGAGGGAAGCCTGACCACTCGGCAGGGGTGGGGCTTGGGACCAGCCCCCGATGTGACCGCAGGGCAGCCCAGGGAAGCAGCCAAGGGAGGGCTTCCCCCCAGTGCCCTCCCCCACTGCGCCCGCCTGTCTCCAGCTAAGGACACTGAGGCCCAGGGGCTCCCGAGGGTGTTCACAGATGCCTGCCGTCTTCCCCCAGCCTGAGGGGCAAGTGGGCGACCTCCAGCCCCCCAAGTCTGGGACACTGAGGACAACAGGACGAGTTGCCCCTTGGCAGCTCCGGGAAGTAGGGGGCCGGGGTGCCTTGCCCGGGGTTTCCCAGGCACAAGTTGGAGGGGATAGTCCACACAAGGCCACCCTCAGTCCGACACCAGTTTGTGGTCCCCGAGGCCACCCTGGGGTTGCGTTACTGGAGAGGGACACTCAGAGCTCACAGAAGAGCTGTGGTTCTTCCCCGAAAAGGAGGCAGGTTGAGGTGCCAGCGCACAGGCCGAGCCATAGACACCACCACGGAGCCCCACTGTCCCCTCCTGGGCTCAGGAGAGCAGGACCCCCGCTACACGCGGAGCCCTGCCAACTGGGGCTCACTGAGCCCTGCGTCAGAGTTCACACGACCAGCGTGGCACAGGCACCATCAACTGATGGTTGATGGATGGGTTGCTCAGGTAGCGGTCCTCGGTCTGCAACCCCTCCTGATGTCAGACGATCCTCGTGACCCAGAGACCCCACCCTAAAGCATGGGGTCCCTGTTGGGTGTGGCCCGAGGCACCTCTGCCGGGCGGACCTTCCCAGGGCTCTGAGTTTACCTCGAGGGAGCCACGGGCAGAGGCTGGCGCTGGGGTACGTGGCACACTTCCTGCCGTGCCCCTGACCACAGAGGCCGTCTGGGCTTGCGGGCTCTGCGTCACTGAAGAGGAAAGGGAGCAGGCCCTGAGCCCCCAGGACCACCACAGCCTTCCCCCAAGTCCCAGAGCAACTGGGGACAAGGATCGGGGCTCAGCCCCAGGAAAATGAGCTGGAGGCCCACCCCGTGTCACCGCAGGCTGGAGGAAGACAAGACCACCGGCTCACTGACGCCAGCCCCTCTCCTTGAGGAAGAAAGCAGTGGAAGCAGATCATTCCGGAATCTCCTCTGTCCCCCCGGGGCAATGGGTGACTGAGCTGCGGCCGCGGCCAGGGGCTGATGATGATGATGCCGGGCGCAGGGGCTCCCTGCCTGCCGCCCAGCCGCTCCTCCCCCACGGGGCGGGCAGACCGGGAGAGGCTGGAGCAGGGCTTCCCGGTCAACTGTGCCCCTCCCTTACCTCTCTGGGCCTGGGTGAGGTTTGGCTCCATCAGTGGTGTGAACACTTTATTTTTCGGAGAAAATGCTTAATTGAAAGGACACCTTAGAGACCCCTACCTCCGCCCTATAGGATGGGCAAGCCCAGAGCTCGCAGCTCTCACGGCCCCTCGTCTCAGCCTTCCGGCCCCCACAGGCACTTCACGCTCGCACGGGAGGTTTGGGGGCTGCGGGCCAGCGAGTCTTAGGCGTGAGCCGTGCTGCAGTCCCCAGGAGACCCCGGTTTCGCTCCTACGGCCTCACCTGAGTGGACGGTGCCCGCCACCAAGGGCACTCCTCCCTGCCGAAGCCCAGGGGCTGCAGAGGCCGGCCTGTCCGTAACCCTCGCAGCAGTGCCAGACGCGTGTCTCCCTGAGTCACTGGGGACTGCGTTTTAGCTGACATGACACTGGCCACAGTCCCAAGGCCACCCTGGGGCCCTTGTCCCCCCTCCTCACAGAACCTCAGCTGCCACACAGGGAGCAGCCACCCCGATTATCAGGGCAGCGAGGGAAAGGGTGTCCTGCCGTCCCCGGGCCTGTCCGGGGCTCACCCTGTACCGGACCCAAAGGCCCGCGGCTTCCCGAGGGCTCTGAGCCTGGAGCCCTGCCGCTAGGGGACATGCCAGAGGCGGGGCCTGTGTCTGCCGTCCACGCGTGGCCACTGCCTGGCTGCATGGCTGGTCAGCAGAGGGCAGAGCCGGGCCTGGGGTCCTGACTCCACCGGAAACCTTCCAGCCGCCATACCGATGTCTCCCCTCCCCCTCTCAGGGCCACGGGTGGCTTTGGACTCGGTGGGCAGCGCCTGCCCCCAGCCAGGGTGGTCCGGACCTTGGTGGTGCTGTGTTCCTGTCACCGAGGTGGACGGCTGCCGTCAGTGGCTCCGGGTCCCAGGCGACCCGTCCAGGGCGGCCTTCCTTCCGCCCTCGCGCAGCTGCAGGGAGCCTTCGGGGGAGCCCAGCCTGGCCCGGCCCCTCATCCCCCGATGCCTCTTGGTCAAACCCCGAGTCTCCGGAGACCCAGCCCGCGAGGGCGCTCAGGGCTCAGCAGGCCTCTGACTCCGGGAAGCCTCTGCCCTGCACGGGGGATTCCTGCTGGGGGGCTGCGGCCGTGACAGGCCGCCCTACCTGCTCCCCGTTCCCCCCACATCCACCATCAGTGCAGCCTGAGCCCCAGAGGAAACGCAGTGGCCCCACCACCCAGGAAAGCACTGGTTGTGGGACCGAGGCTGGGCCTCACGGGGTAGGGTGGGGGCCGTGGGGGGCCCAGGAAGAACCCTGAAGGAGCAGGTGGCCGCCGTGGTCAGGGCTCAGAGGACAGTGCCCAGCAAAGGAGGGGAGGGCAGGGGTGCCTCTGTGGGGTGCTGACAGAATGGGGTGGGGATACACGGCCTCCATGGGGGGTCTGGGCACCATGACACCGAAGTGGCTCTGAGGAGCCCAGCAACCCAGTCCCTGCTGGCCGCTTCGGGCTCTGCGGCGGGACTGCCGGCTGGACTGCGCCGGCTCTGAACAGACCCCAGGCTGCCGGGCAGGGCCCGCGGGCCCTTTGGGCCGTGTGTGGCGGGTACAGGTTCCCTTCTGTCTGGACTCTGCCCCACCAGCCCCACAGGGTTTATGTATTGTTAAAACGTCAGCCGCTTTCTGCTTATCTGCCTCGCTCTGCCCAAGGGGAAACCGTACATCTTGTCTGTCCCCAAGGGGCTGTCACCGTCGGGTTCCGGCTCACCAGCTGTCTTCCCACCTGAGCTCCCGGCGGGACCCAGCGTTACGGCTCTGAAGGCTTGGTCCCTGTCAGGACGGGAGGGACGCGTGCTCTCCTGCGACGTGCCCCGCCCGACACAGAAGGGACGGCCCAAGGGGATGGCTTCCAGGGTTGCCCTGTGGAGGGGGGCGGTGGGGGCGGGCGTCCTCACTCTGATGCGGACCCACGGCCGCCTCCCGCAGTTTCTGGGGGCTCACTCAGCTTCGGGCTTCTGTTCCCGTCATTGCCTTTCAGGTGCCTTGCGGGAGTCCCCAGCTCACGCTGGTTGTCCCAGCAACAGTGGCCGACAGCTCCCAGGGGTCCAGTTGTCACCTGACCCCCTGGCCCAGCCGTTCATGGCTTACGCATGGGAGGGACCACGTGGTTTCAGCCACGACACCTCGGGTCTCGATTTACACTTTTGCTTTTCTGTTTAACACGTGTTGCTGGCATTTTGACTGGAGCTGCACTGGGTGGGAGGTGCTCCGTGGGTAGCTCGGACCTTCCCGACGTGGGTGCGTCCCCACGGAGGTGCGGCCGCCTGCGGATTCGCTCAAGGGAGAGCTGTTTCGGGGGATGGGCACACAACGTAACACGCAGGTCACGTATCGCAGGGTCCTATGCTTGGAACCTGCGTAATCTTATTAACCCATGTCGCCCCAATACATTTAATTAACTATGTATACATTTATGTATACCTGGGTCTCATGGATGTATTTAAAAATTCTCTCCGTGTAGCATTTTTAGACGCCTCTTTGAGACACTTCCGCAGGATTTTGTCCTTTTTGCTGCCGTTTTAACGAGACCCCGTCTCTTCCATTTTACCTTCTACGAGCTCTTACTGCTTGTGCTTATGAAAGCTACAGATTTGCGAGTATCGCTTCTGAACTTAGTCACCGTGCAAGGGTTCCCCTTCGGCTTACAACGGCGCTGAGCTGACGTCCTTAGATTCTTTCCAGGTCACGATCAGCTGACCTGAGGACGGTCCTCTTGTCCACTCCCAGGCTCTAGTTTCTTTCCCTTTCTCTCCTCTCTGGCTGCGTCTGGGCATCGGGGAGGGAGCCAGCGCTGGTCTTGGGGACGAAGGTGCATGTGTCCCGGCGAGCATGACGCTGCTGTGGGGCCGCCGAGGGGCTGCGAGGGGGTTTCCGTCTATTTCTACTCTGATGCCTTTTTAAACTTTCGGCGAGGATGGATGATTTCCTCAACGTCCACAAAGACGCCAGTAACTGCCTTGAAACGCACCCCACTTCTCAAGCATGTGAGACCCTGAATTCCCCCGGAGACCCCCCGCTGGCCTCTCCCTGCTTCTGGAGGCACCTGCGCTCCCGCATACACCCCCACCCCCCACCGTTCCTGTCCTCCAGGATCCTACTCTGACCCTCCAGCCTCCCTCTGATGAGGACCCGTGTGGTGACACTGGGCCCACAGGTGTCCTGCAGCATCTCCCACCTCAGGACCCTCCGCCTGACCCAGGAACCAAGCCCCTATCTCACCTCGGGGGACAGTCACAAGTTCTGGGGCTCAGGCTGTTAGTCGTCTGCCTCCGGGGCTGTTACCAGGAGGGCCCCTGAGGACGGTCCTGCCTATCCGTGGGGGGCGCGTGCTCTAACATCCACCGGGGACACCGGGGCGGGGAGGATGGCGGGCGAAAGGCACGTTCAGCCTCCGGGACTGGGAGCCGGCACTGCCCGGGGTGCCCAGGGCTGCCTCGCGCTGGCAGGGACGTCCCCCGCGGGAGGCAGCCGCTCTTCACCTGGGGCAGGTGAGTGCTTTCGGAGCAGCACGGCGTTCGTGCCCCGGCCTGTCCCCTGCTGGCAGCCCGGCTCCTTTGATGCTGCGTCCCCCGTCCCGGCCGGGCCGGGCCCTGTCCGGGCAGGCACCACAGCCCCGCATTCCAGGCTGAGGGTCGCCCAGGGCAGGGCTGTGGGCGCAGCAGCTGCGGGGACCCGGGTGGGCCTCCTGCTCATCCCCGGCCCCGGGCTCTCCCTCTCCCGGTTCTGACATCCCTCTCCTTTGATCTCTGCCCTCTGCCCTAGACCCTCGGACAAGGGAACTGAGGCCAGAGAAGGGAAGTCATCCGGGAACCCGGACGGGGGGGCCCTGGCACCGGGTCCGGCACCTTCAATCCACCTTTTCTTCCCCATCCGGGAGGCCAGCTAGCCCAGGGACAGCACAGCACGGCCCGCTTCTGCCATCGTGGGGCCCCCTAAGCCAGGGGCCCGGCTCTGAGACGGTGTCAGTGTCCCAGGAAGGGGTCTCATCTGAGCAAAGCTGGAAGAGGAGGTGGCCCGGCCTGGAGCCAGCTGACCGCAGGCAGCTGGTGTCGCTGTCCAAGCTGGCCGGTCACTGCTCCTCTTCCAGCTTCTGCTCCCGGGAACCGAGGCTGTTCCCAGAAAGGGACTTCGTTATGAAAGGACCTGGGGGCGTGGGCAGCGGGTTCGTGCCCCCAGCAGGGCGGGAGGCTGCCAGGCGCTGGGGCCCTTTGTCAGAGAGGCGTGTTCAGAGGGTGCGAGAGCAGGGCCTGCCGTGTTCATCCCAGGGGCCCCTGGCCCGTCTCTGCTGGGGCCCGCCGCCCAGAAGTGGGTGGACACAGCCCCGTCCCCAGGTTTGACACTGGGTCCGCATCTCCTGTTTCTGTCTCCGTGTTTTCACTGGGTGTTACCGGTCACTTGTGAAATACGTCTGAACTTCCAGCAGGGCCTCTGAAGTCCTGTATGAAAGTCAGGGAAGACACTGGGGAACAAAGACGTCAGCTCCGAAACCTGCCTGTCATAAACGAGTGTGTTTCAGAAAAGAGCAGTGGAAGGAGGAGGCCAGGAGGCCGCTGCTGGGGATGGGACCCCGGCCGCCCGTGCGGAGCGGCGGTGTGCAGCCCCGACCGCCGAGGCCTTCCGGAGGTCGTGGGGAAGGGACTCGCCCCCGGAGGTCTGCCGTGGACGGCTGGGAGAGGCGGCCATGTGGGGCCGACCCCGTGGAAGAGGGGGCGGTCTCATGCTTGATTGGAAGCATCATAGGCATTCCAAACTGGAGTGGCCGTGATATCTGGAGGCTTCTCACCTTTTTCTCTGGGATTACGCTTTTTGAAATTCCTGAATTCCCTGTGTTTTCTTTACCGTTGGAAAAGGAGGCCCGGCCCACACATGATCAGGTGTGTTTGCCTGTGTCCTGGGCCGTGTGGGACCGGCGAGGCCATGGGCCCCCTGGGCAGGGCAGCGTGCAGGGATCCCCTCCTGCGTGTCACACAGGATAGTTGGCAGTTTCAGAGCTGGGGCACCTCCAGGGGACACTGTCCTGGGAAGGCTGAGCCCTGTCCTCCACTGTTACCCCCACCCTCACAGGGCCACGCCCTGCCAGGCGAGGCGAGGCTCTGTCCCATGGAGCCTACGTGTCTCGGGCCCGGCGGGACCCGGCCAAGAGGGCTCCGAGGGCTGGCGCCCAGACCCTGGCTGCATCTCGAGGGCCGGGCGGCTCGGGGCCAAGAACGGGTCCGCAGTCCCCCGGCCGCGGGGACTCCTGCCACGGTTCCTGCCGTGGCTCTCGGGCAAGTGGCCATCGCTCTCTGAGCGTCACCTTCCTCATCGGTGAGAGAGAGCGGTGACGCCCGCTTTCTAGGGTGGCTGTGGTGGACGGGTGGCGTGCACGTCTGAGAAGCAAGTGTCTGCCGCCAGCAGAGCCATCGGAAGCTGTGCCCGCCTGCCCGTAACAGAGCTCCGATGGCGGTGGCTCAGGCAGGAGTGTGGGGGCCGAGCGGCGGCGCCGTGATCTCATCGGGGCCCGGCTCCCCCTGGCCTGCTGCTCTGCCACCCTCGGCGTAGAGCTCCCGGGCTCAGGGTTGCCTCCTGGTCAGATATGCTCGCTGGGGCTCCCTCTCTCACATCTGCATCCCAGGTAAGAGGAAGCAAGCAGTAGGGACCCTCTGGGCTGAGCCGGCCCTCCCTCAGGGGCTCTCCTGTGAGCCCTGTGGAGCTGTCTCGTTTTCCTCCTGTTGGTTTCCTTGAGCCGCGGGGAGGCCAGGGAATGTCTTTGCCTCATTAAATCAGAGTTCCGATGGAGGGCGGAGGGAGAGTGGGTGTGGGGGCTGTGAGCAGTGTCTGCAAGTGCTGCTGTCATCGCCGTGAAGTGCCCCCCGCCCAGCGCTGGGCGTAGCGGGCAGAATTCTGAGGGATGGAATGGGCGCACCTGCCAGGGCAGGTGGCCTCCGGGGGCTGTGGGTTGGGGACCCAGGTGGCGGCTGCGGGCGTGGGGCTTTGCGCACAGTGGCCCCTTCAGACCCCACAAGACCCTGAAAGCCGGCAGGCGTTGCCGGCTCCACCCACAGACAAGGTTCAGAGAGGTCGAGCAGCTGGCCCGGGTGACTCAGCTGGTGAGTGATGGGCTGACGTCACCCCCGCGGCCTGACACCAAGTCCAGCTCCCACTACGGCCCCTGCCTGACCCCTTCGGCCGCCGTTGACCATAGCTTTGGGTCCCCAGCCTCCCCCCACCCGCCTCCTCCCAGCATGCCGCCTTCAGGTCACGTGCTGGGCTCCTGTCCACTGTGAAATGACCCAGACGTGGCTACAAAGCTCCTGGGGAAGAGGACACGCAGCCCGACAGCAGGGTTGGCGTTTCGGGGCGCTCGCTCCCCACCCTCCACCCCGACTAGGCCTTTGGTCCTGCTCCTGGGTCCCTCCCGAGGGTTGGCCGGACAGAGTGGGTCAGGACCTATTTTTAGATGGCCCTCGGCGCTGGGGCCCCAGGGAGGTGCTGTGGGCGGCCGGGCCGCACTCCTCCAAGTGGTTCAAGATGCGAGAGGGTGAGCGAGGGACGTGGGCCGGGCCGGCGTTTCCTGCGCTCACTTTGAAGAAGCGGCAACAGAGGGTGGGCTGCGGGCGGAGGGACGGCCGAGCCTGTCTGACGGCCATGAACAAGACGGGCAAGGCGAGCTGGGGGTGGGGGGTGCGCAGGGGCCTGTGGTGGGGACGGCAGCTCTGGGGGGCCTGCATGTTCGGGGAGCCCCGGACAGGACCATGCCCCCTCCTGGGCGCTGGGAGGGGATGGCCACTCTCTGGACACCCTCTCTGAGCCGTGGGGCTGAGCAGGCAGTGCCCAAAGGCTGGTGGGTCCGGCCCCGCTCCCGCTCATATCGGGTGGGAGTGTACCCTGGAGCTCAAGGGGAGGGCCCCGCGTTCTACCTGCACGGAGCCTGGGGGGAGACAGAGAAGGCAGACAGACCTAAGGGCCGCAGACCCTGGCTGGCTATCTCGGAGCTGACGCCCCGGGCAAGAGGTGTTCTGACCACGTGTCTCTAACCCGGGCTTGACCCGTTGGATCGCATTCAGGAACCACCCTCCCCGGTCTGCACTGCTTCAGGATGAAAGGCGGACTCCGCCCCGGCAGCCCCTCACTTCTATAGCCACGCCCCAAACCCTCTCTGAGGTCACAGCCCTCCTGGCCGGGCTCCGTCCTGCACCAGCGTGTCTGTCCGTCCGTGTGGGGCACCTCTGCAGGTGCCGGCTGTGAGGCAGAAAGCCAGCCCGGAGGGGCTCAGCAGACTGAGGGCTGACTGTTGTGCGTGGCCCCGAGCTGCCCGCCCCGTGGGCTGCGAGGCCCGGAGGTGTGGGGCCCCAGCCAGTGCCAGCGCACACCCCCCGCCCCTGACCCAGGGCAGTGGAGGGGGGCAGTGAAGAGAGCCGTCCCAGCTCCGGGAATCCTGCCTCCACCCAGCTCAGCACCCCAGGCCCTGGCCCTGGGATCCGGGGCCGGCACCTGGGTGTGGGCGCCGCGCTGCGAGGCCTGGAGCGGGGTGTGGTGGCCGCGGAGGAGCTCGGCCCGGGTCCCAGGGCCCAGCAGGGGCGGGCGTGGAGGGCTCGCAGCTGGGAAGGTTCGGGGGCCGGCGTGGAGGCCCATGACAGAGGCTGCCCTGACCTCTGGGTGAGACAGAGGCAGGCGCAGTGCCGCCCTCACCACCTCAGAGGCCAGGTGCCCGGGCCAGACACGGGCGCTCACTGCCTGGCCCCGGGCCCTCTGCACGCGCGCTGTAGCCAGAGGGGTCCTCCCAAAATGCCAGTGTGGTCGGTCTGCTCCCAAGTCGCCCTCAGGGGACAGTCCCCTGTCAGCACTTCACAACCCGGGCCAGCCTGCCTGACCCCCGATGCCCCCGGCCTAAGGGCGTGTGGACCCCCAAGGGCCCTGCCTTCCCCCGCCCACACCGGGTGGGCACCCACACTCCTCAGGGGCTTGGCAGCTGGGCCACCTACACCTCTGGACACCTCACTCCGGGCCTGCAGGACTCTTGCTTCCTAGTCATAGCTCTGCCACCCCGCTGGGGGCCTGGGTACGTCGGTCCCTCTGCCGGACGCCCCCCGTCCTGGTAGGGGCCGTCCGTGCAGACGGTGAGGGCTGAGCGGGGAGGCCCGCCTGTGGGCCAGGTGATCGGGCGTGAAGGGAGGCCGGCCCGCTGTGGCCGGAAGCTCCCGCTGGGGGCAGACCCCAGGCCCACAGGACGGTCTTCTGCCACCCGCCCCTGAGCTCGAGGAAGGCCTCGCTGCTGTGTCCGCCGCGGACCCTGCCAGTGGCCGAGGAGCCTGAAAAAATTGCGTCGAGGGGTGTCCCTCAGGGCATCCCGTGAACGGACCACGGCCAGCAGGCCTGGCGCCCTGGACGAGGCTTCCCCACGGAGACAACGTCTGGGGCGCAGGTGAGGTGACCCAGGATCTGTCAGGGCGCAGCCGTCGGAGAAGTTGCGGCTCAACTATTCTAAAGTCCTGTGTGATGCATTGGTCTCAAAACTCAGGAGTGGCCGTGTGAGGGCTCCTTGTTCACAGCTTCCGGGTACGTCCGGCTCGCGAACATTCTGATGGAGAGGCTACGGTCACGTTTGTCCGTGATTTCAAACGATCTGACCGGCCTAAGGACAATGGAAACCTCGGAGCGCTCGACGGCTGGAAGGGGTATGTCAGCGTTTAAACGGCCGCGTCCGCATTTCCATCCCTGTTGTCGACGGGAAGAGAGAGGCTCCGTGATTCGGAACCAAGAAGATGTTCGGGGTCAAAGATGAGAGACCCAGTAGCAAAGCTCATTAAAATGGGCCCCGTCCGGCTTGAGTGGCAACTGTCAGGACAAACTCGCTCGCTGGTCTTCCCGAGTCTGCGGCCTTCCCCACTGACCACGGGGTGGTGGTGGCGGGAACTCACAGAACCTGGCGGGACCTGGGCAGCCGCCTGGGAGGGGCCCCAGGGTCTCCGGGACACGGCCCAGGCCAGGCAGGGCAGGGGAAGCATCTGGAACCCCTGGTGGGGGTTTTAAAATCCGGCTTTATTGAGATAAACCTCACATACCACGCCCTTCATCACGCCGCCTGTGTTGTGCAGGGACCTTCGCCCATGTTCGTGGAGCTCTGCGGCCCTCCCCGCCAGCTCCGCGGGTGTCCCCCTGCAGCATAGCCTGGCGCAGGGGAGCGTCTCAGCGCTGCAGGGGCCTGGTCTGCAGGGTCATCCCGAACCACGTGCTCCTTCTTCTGGCTCCCCCCAGCGCGGGGAGCACGCGGCAGGTGGTGACTGAAGGCGCTCCCGCTCTCCCAGGGCCTCCCTCAACGCCTCTCCCTCGGTGCGGGGGAGGGGGGCATGTATTTCCTGCACCCTCAACTCTGCCCCCGAGCTAGGCCCCGACACCAGCAGACCCCCGGGTGGGTGCCTGCTTGTGGGGACATGTGTGTGGAGGGGACACGTGTCTGTGTGGCACATGTGGGGGAACGTGTGTGGGGACACTCCGAGGCTGGAGGTTCCCGGGTGCACGGGCACCTGTTCTGCAGGGAGCTGCAGGGAGCTGCAGGGAGGGCGCCCCCAAGGGGTCTTCTCCAGGCTGCCTGGTCCTTCAGACTTTTCCAGTCGATCAGCTCGGGCAGCGCGGACAGGCAGGCCCCACCGGCCCAGGTCCCCAACATCCCCTGAGCAGGAAGTGCTCCCCGGGTTGGAGTCCACAGCATCTGTGAAGCACCCGTGGGGGGTCAGAGCAGAGCCCTGATGACGTGCCCATGGTGCCCTGAGGATCCGATGCAGGGGCAGCTGCAAAGGCTCTGGGCCGGGGGTGGGGCAGGGGGACATGTGACTCGGGTGGCCCAGAGGCCACCTGTCCCACCGATGGCACCAGCAGCTCCCTGTGGTGGGGCAGGTGCTGGATCAGGGCCAGGGCTGGTGCCCCAGCGCCACCCAGAGCAGCACATGCCCTGCAGAGGTGCAGGGGCAGCTGGGGCCGGAGGGCGCCCACCCTGCGTCCGCTCCCACCTCCACCTCAGTGACCCAACGGACGGCCTGGCCGATGGCAGTGGCTTAGCCGCTGTGTTCCCACCGCGGAGGTGGGCCCATGTGCGTCGGCCGCCCCCCCCGCCCCCCGCCTAGGTGACGGCTGGCTGCTCGCCAGCCCACACTGATTTTCCTGACTTTTCCTGAAATATTAGTGGGGGCTCACGTCCCCCAGAACGAGGCCTGCTCCTTGCGGACCACATGCCATGGGAGCAGGAGGGGATGGTGGCCTTCCAGCTGGGGGCTGGGTGGTGCCGAAGCCGACATCCCGGGGGGCGTGGGGCCTGGCTCAGGTGGGCACCATCTGCTCAAGACCCTTGAACGGGACAGACCCTGCGCATTCCGCCGGCTGGGTCCCGGATCCCGAGCGAGGGGCCTCCCCTGCCAGAGAGGCCCCACCACCCAGGACCTGGGGTCCAAGGGAACGGGAGGGACTTGGGGACCCCCCCATGACCACAGCCTGGGGCAGCCTGCAGGGCTGGGGTGGGTGATGGTACCAGGCCTGCCGCCACCTGTCCTGTCCTGCGGAGTTCTCCTGGCCATTTCCACTCTGCTGCTCACAGGGTCGGGGCGGGGGGCTGACGGGACCCCCGTCGCAGCCTGGTGTGACCCGGGCATGTGCCAGACCGGGGTGCACTGCCTCATCCCCCATTCATTCACCGGGAAACGTCCACTGAGCGCTGGCCGGCCGGCACTGGAAGGAAAAGACAGACAAAAAGGCAGCCGCTGTGCTCGGCGCACCCTGCTCGGCAGGGAGAAGGCTCGGGGGCCTCTCCTGGGACAGTGGGCGCGCGGCATCTTCGCCTTCAAGGCCCCTGGACTTACGCCCTCTGAGTGGGCTCTGCCCAAGTCTGTCTCAGACGCCACCCGCGGGCAGGCCACCCTGGCCCCGCAGCTCCATGGCCCAGCCCCCGCGGAAGCGAGCCCGTGGCTGCCCGGAGGCGAGCGGGCAGCTGGCCTTGGCCCTGGCCTTGGCGCTGTCCTGAGCGGTCACAGCACGTGCCTCAGAGACCTGGCCGTGGGTTGTGTATAAAAGGTACTGATCCTGAGCAGAAATTTATCTTCCTACTGGTCTTGGCTTTTAAAATTCACGGTTTATGTCCCCCGCAAAGTTAGGCACCGAAAGCAAACCCTGCTTCCAAGGCTGAGCCCATCTTCGGGCTCCACACTTGGGTGGCCCTGACGGCAAATCCCGCCCACGATTAACTGGGAGCGGACCCCTGGGCAGGGACCACCTGTTATTTCACATGGGCAAGGACTGGAAAAGGCACTCACAAAGTGGTAAATAAACGTGTGAAAGAAGTGCTCAGCATCATTAATTATCACAGAAATGCAAATTTAAAACCCCAGCCATCACCAGAATGGCCAAGTTATGAGGACGACCGAACCCAGGGTCCGCGCAGGCGTTCGGCGAGCAAGAGGCAGTGCCCGGACTTTAGAAACATGTTTGGCAGTGTCTCCCACAGTTGGAATGACACGAGTATGAGGACCCACCAGTCCCACTCTGTGAGATGCTCCCCGACAGCTCCCCCAGGACCCACGCAGGCGCGAAGGCCCTGCCGCTCATCGAAGCCCGAAACCACAAACACGGCCGTCCACTGACAACGCCGTAAATACTTCCAAACAAGCGTGCAGTCACACAGTGAACACAGTCCTGAAAGGGAAAGTGAGCTTCTGCCCACAATAACCCGGTGGGTCTCACACATGTAACGCGAACCGAAGAAGCCAGACACAAAGGAGTTTGTTCGCAGGGTGAGATTCCATTCCCGTGAAGTTCAAGCCCAGACAAAGCTCGCGGGCGGTGATGGAGACAGAGCAGCGGCTCCCTTTGCGGGTCACGGGGGCACCGGGGGCTCTGCTGATGCCCTGTGTCTGGGTCTGGACGGCAGTTTCACGGGTGTGTTACTTTTTTAAATGCCTCGAGCGGCCCGTTTCTGACTTGTGAACTTTTCTGTTTGTAAATTACTCTCCAGAGGAAGGCAGCTAGGAAACACCAGGCCTGTGGAGACGCGTGGGCGGCCTCCGAAGTTCAGGGACGACCTGCTCACTGCCGGAGCCACTGGGCACGCCCCCTCCGAGCCTGCCCGGTGGACGCCACCGGCCCGGGAACTGCGTGCGCCTGAGCCCAGTGTTTCCCGTCATTTCCTCAGACAGGAGAGGGAAAGGCCCGGCCCCTCCCAGGGGTCCTGCACGAGGCCCCTCTCGCTCTCCCTACCGGACCCCGCCCCTCAGCTCCAGGGCCCCGCCAGGCAGACGTGCTCTCGGGGTTTTCCCGACTTACGGGTTCGCATCTGCTCATTCTGGCACTTCTGATCTTCTGCAGAGAGGCACACTGTGGAATCTGCCGATTAATCTGTTTTCATCACCTGCTCCTTAAAAAAAAAGAAAAGATTCCCGGGTGACCGTGGACGCAGAGTCCCCGGGAAGGTCTGCTGTGCATTTCACGGCGGTGGCCTGGTGCTGGCGGCTTTGCTGCCCCCTCATGTGGTCGCCAGCGAACCCGTACCTGAGGGAAGCGGGGCCCGGGGCCCAGCCATCAGTTGGTCTGTGCGGGCTGGATTTGGGAACCCGGCCTGGGGACCGAGGGGCTTGGCTCCCCCAAATTGGGGCTCTCTGTAGAGGTCGGGCCCCTACCCTCCAGCCAGCCCCCGACTGCAGGCACTACTCCAGGTGCCCCTTGAACACTCTGTGTCCTCATGTCCTTCAGCCCCTCCGGAGACAGTACCCCACCTGACACCTGGAAGCCATGGTGGGCAGGGGTCAGGGCGTGGCTATGCAGGGCCAGGAGGGCATGTGGGGGAGCGCTGTCTGCTGGAGGGCCGGCCCAGGGGTCTCCACCCACCCTTCAGCCTCAGAGAGGGTCACTGTGCTGGGCGCTGGCCTGGGTGTCACCCGCCTTCCTTTTCCAGACACGGAGACACTATGCCCTTGTCCTCGAGGATGGCTGAGTATCAGACCGGGTGGACGCACCATGGCCTGAAGCCCTGGTGCCAGGCATGCGACGACGCTAAGATCGCCAGTGGTCCCTGCCTGGGTCTGGGGGGGAGGGCTTCTTTCCCCTCCTGGGTGGAGGCCCACCCCGGGTCTTCGAGGCCCAGGTCCCTCTGCCCCCCAACTCTCCTCGCCCTTCCTGGCGGCCTCGCGAATCTGCGTCCCCGACAAGCAAACGAGCGCCATGGGGCGGAGGGGGCAGCCCGAGGCCTGGGGCTCCAGCGGGGCTCCTGGACTGACCCCCTGCTTGGGACTCTGGGCAGGCCTTCCCTCTGCCCGGGCCTCAGGGTGAAGAAAGAGACGAGCCTGGCAGCTGGGAGCCCAGGGCCGGTTCCGAAGGCCCAGGGGAAGTGCGTCTCAGCCCAAAAGCCGTGGCACCGCTTATCAAAGTCGGTTCCTATGATTGGCGGCGTTCAGTCAGCAAACACCTAGCGTTACATTGAAACATGTGGAACTGTTACAATAAGCAGTGTTTTTGTAAACTGGACCGCTACAGCTGTGTTTTCCCTTCGAGGGGACCACAGGACTGTCCTACTCTGGGGGCCGGTGGGGTCCCAGAGGTGGGGGGGCCCCAGGCTCTCAGGGGTCCTGGGGGCTGCTGGGACTCGGAGGGGGAGGGGTGTGTTGGCCAACTTGGGCCACGGAGGCGGGCCTGGGGTTGAACCCCCCTTATGGCAACAGCCACCCCAGACCCTCCTCCGGGCTAGAGTCCAAGGGCCGGATGCTCCTCCTGGGCCCTGCGGGGCCTGGCGGCTGGCCGCGCAAGCCGAGGCCGGGTTTGCTGACTCTGTCCTCTGAGTGTGGGCCCCCCAATGACAGCCTGTGATAACCAGGCCGTGCCTCATCCCTCAGGAATGTGACTCAGGCTGCGGCTGGCATCAGAGGACACCCGGGGCCAGGTCTCCTCCCCCGCACCCTCATCCCAGGGGGAGGACTGGAGCAGCCGAGCACAGGTCCCTGGGCTGCGAGGGGCGGCCTCCATGTGGCATCCCTCGGGGCCTGGCCGTGCTTGGACACCAGCTGGACGGTGCAAATGCTGGTGTGGCAGTCGCCGTTACTCTCAGCCAGGAACCTAGGGCCCAGAGCAGCATCCGGGACTGGGAAGAGGGCCAGGGCCGGCCACGCGGCCAGTGCGGCTGGGCTCACCCACAGGGGCCAGGGCTGGGAGGCGGCCGGCACCGAGCCCGCCCAGGGGCCACAGGGTCTGCAGCCTGGAGGGGTCCCCATGGGGATGAGAACCAGGGGCCAGGCTGGAGTGGGGGACCCTGGCCCGGGGCCGGTCCAGGAGGTGCGGGCCAAGCGGGGCTCTCGCAGGGCATGGGAGGCGAGTCGGCAGCCCTGGACGCCCCCAGCGTCTGGCAGCCCGGGCTGCGCCGGTGGAAGTCCGTGTGTGTGGCCCCATAGCCCAGGTGAGTGACGGGTCGTCCCCCCAGGACCTCAGGTTCTACGTCAGATGTTCTCGAACGGATTTTTAAACAAGACTTAAAAGAATAGTCACGTCATTGCCCTGGGTGTCACGGCTCAGCTGTTTGGAGCATCTTCCCATAAAACAAAATGTCACAGGTTCGGTCCCTGGTCGGGACGTGTGCGGGAGGCAATGGATTGACGGCTGTCTCTCACATCGCTGCCCCTCTCCCTCCATTTCCGCCTCTCTTCTCCTCTCCCTAAAATCAATAAGAGTGCCCTTGGGTGGGGATTTAAAAGATGTAAATATTTACATTATTGTCTAAGTAACACCGTCTGAAGGTCAGAGCAGTGGTTGCCCCTGGGGGTGGGGGCAGACCCACCAGAGACGGGCAGGAATGGGCTCGGGGGGAGGAAGGAAGTGCTGTCTGTCTCGACCCAGGTGACGGTCCTCGCGTTGTGTCCACATTTAAGACATCACTGAACTGCGCACGTAAGCCTTGTGCATTTTGTTGTGTGTCAATTATATCTCAATAAAGTGATTATAAAAGTGTCCCTTGCTGTCCTACCCCCAGCTGTGCCATGTCAC